>JALIZH010006992.1:0-20613 GCA_030522465.1 Rhipicephalus appendiculatus
GGAGCAGACGAGGAGCCAGGAGGCCCTCGAGGCCTCGCCTAACGAGCCCCCGATGTCTTCTTCGTCGATACGGCACGGCACGTACGCGCCCAAACACAACCAGTTTGCCACCGCACGGCACAGTATTTTCATTTTAGGGTTAATATTCTCGTCCGCGCACTAGATCGTATCTATGTTATATATTAAGCGTCGCTATTGACAGCGGCGCTATGAGGTGGCACGCGCTGAGCGGCCGTTGCAGGGAGACAGAAGATGGAATAAAAAGCGATGTCTCCGTTTATGCTGTTAGTTTTTTATGCACGATGTTACATATTATATATTACACAGGCACGCCTGTGTAATATGCACGATGCTCTATGCACGATGTTATACATTACACAGCCACGCCTAGCCGTGCGTGTCTGTGCTGTGTGCGGGGAAAAGGGGATCCTGGGGGTTGGGCTGACGCCGGTGCTGTTTGGTTTTCCGGCGAGATCCCTTCTGCCTGGAAGGAAGCCATTATTATTCCGATTCTAAAGCAAGGCAAGGATCCATCTTCCGTTACCAGTTACTGGCCGATCGCACTAACAAGTTGCCTGTGTAAGCTCTTCGAAAAAATGATTAACCGCCGACTTCTACATTTCCTGGAAACAATCAATCTGCTGGATCCATACCAGTGCGGATTTCGCGAGGGTAGATCCACCACTGACCATCTTTTACAAATACAGGCACAAATCCGTGAAGCTTTCGTCCATAAACAATTCTTTCTTTCGGTGTTCCTCGATATGGAAAAGGCTTACGACACCACATGGCGCTTCGGCATACTGCGAGACCTCTCACACTTGGGTGTCCGAGGTGATATGATGACCATAATCGAACGATATTTGTCGGAACGCACGTTCTGTGTCCGAGTGGGGAATGTTTTGTCTCACACATTTGTCCAGGAAACTGGAGTGCCTCAGGGTGGTGTCCTGAGTTGCACACTTTTTATCATCAAAATGAATTCCCTGCGACTGTGCATTCCATGCAATATGTTTTACTGCACCTATGTAGACGACGTGCAGATTGGTTTCAAATCATGTAATCTCGCAATGTGCGAGCGGCAGGTTCAACTTGGCCTGAACAAGGTCTCCAAATGGGCAGAGGAAAACGGGTTCCGACTAAACCCGCAAAAAATCGCGTGCGTCTTGTTTTCCAGGAAGAGAGGGATTCACTCCGACCCTGACATTGACCTGTATGGTCAACGTCTTTCTGTAAATACCGAGCATAAGTTCCTGGGCCTAATATTGGACACCAAACTAACAGTCATACCACACATCAAGTACATAAAAAAACAAGTGTTGTCACGCACTACATGGGGTAGTGACAAGAAATGTCTGATGAACTTGTATAGAAGCCTTATACGAACGCGCCTGGATTACGGGGCGATCAATTATTAGTCTGCGACCCCCCAACATCCTTGAAGATGCTTGACCCTTGATACTGGCGTAAATGTAGCACAAAAAAACGAGGACAAGAAAGTGAACAACACAAGCGCTTACCTGAATCTTCAACTTGCCATGTGTCACGCTCAGAAACGATAGAGCAAAAGGGGACTCCCGGCTTGTGCGTTTTAGCTGCGAAAAATAACGTCAACGTGAGCTGCGTTGACCGTTTTATAGCAGCTGCCAAATTTTCCAAATTGTGCTCTCTGCACAGGTCAAGTGCTCGTTTCTTGGCGTTTTTTGCTGTCACCTCAGCCTCTTTGAAGTTCTTTGCCACCGCTGTCCACGCTCTTTCAGCGAACGCAGACTCTTCCAGGACCACGAAGTCGCCTTCCTTGTCTGACACAAGTAACCGTGCCCCCCTTTGCAGCCAAAGCTGAGGATATTGAGCTTAAGGAGCCCTCCCTTCCGCTCACCGCTCTGGACCTAGCAACGACATCAGTGCACTCAGAAACAAAGTGATCCCTCTGTTCATCCGCCACAAAACGCGCAGCGTTCCGCGTCAAGGTAACCGTTCTACAGTCTTCAAAGGGGTGTCTAGACAGAATTTCGGGCCGAGACCCAGCACTTTTTCCTCACGGTTATCTAATACCTCTGTCACACGGACAGCTTTAACTGCGGTTATGCTTAACCGTGGTTTACAGGATTAACCGCAGTTAACGCGAACGCGGTTTGCCAGTGCTACACGGGCTCAGTTTAGCAAACCAGTGCAATCACGTGGTCATCGTGTGAGCGAAATTTCGCACGCAATTTTCGTGGACGACAACAAATAATATACTACTAGAATGCACACATATATCGCGCCAAGTTGTGCAATAACTGTTTGCCTTCAATAAGGTGTAAATATCGAGAACTTCAGGCGTTTTTAAGGAGAGTCTTTCAACCTTGGCAACGTAGCCATCGTGAGAGCCATGACTAGTCGAGACAATCCGTTTCGTACGAACTACGCGGGTTGTGTTGACAATTCGTTGTTTCGTGTTGTAGGTGCTTTATTTATGTTTTGCGTGTGTGATCGATGAGTTAGTGTGCGTGTACGTTCGTGAGCTCAATATTTTATGTGTGTGATCAATCAGTTAGTGTGCGTGTACGCCCATGAGTTGAGCAAGGACCCGAGAGGCTTTGCTGCGCTGAGAATTCTTCACGTGGTGTTGTGTGTTTCTCTTTTTGTAATCGAGTCTGCGTGCGTATACGTTCGTGATTTGTGCGACCTGAGAGGCTTGGATCTGATGACAATTCACGTCGTTTGTGTGTGCGTGTGTGTGTGTGTGTTTGTGTGCGCGAGCGCAGGAATTCTGCGTGTTTGAGCGCAGTGCTGCTAGATATTGTCCTCCCAAAAGCGTATTAACGCTCGTGTTGTGGTGTCTCGCCAGTTGATGCGCCTTTGAGTTGTCATTCTCGCCGACGCTGATGCACAAGCCGCTGCAGTGGTGTCCGCCGCAGTGGTGTCCGCCATCTTGCCTACTACTCGGTTTGCGGTTTGCGACCATAAACCGTGATTGCCTAGCTCGGTTTGCGATAACCATGGTTAGGAGACTAACTACGGTTACGTATGCCGTGTAGCTACCTCTAACCGTAGTTAGCTTAACCGCGGTTAACGCTGCCCGTGTGACAGGGGTATAAGGGCACATTTCCGTATCACCAGGGGTTTTCCGTCAGCAGGCCTGCACTTCTTGGCGACCTGAAGACTTGGACGCACATTGTTCCACAGTAGCTCAGTGAGTCTTTCCGTTTTGGGCAGTGCCACTATCGAAACAGACCCACGTTCAGCCTACCTGTTCTCGGAGACACGGATGGCCACCTTCAAGCTGTCTCGGAAGTGTCGCTCCTGGCTTTTACACTCGGCACGAACCATCTTGCACATCCTCGTCGCATGGCCGGGTGAAGGGGGCAGAAACCCGAACACACCTTGAAGCTCGGGTGGGCAAAGTCGTCTTCGGAGATGCCAAGTGTACACACGAGCCTTGCACGCACACAAGGCCACAACGGGCGCCAAGGTAGCGGGATTAGTGAGGTCTAGGTTAGTTAACACAGAAAAAGAGCTCGCGGAACTAGAAATAAAGTGAAGCAAAATGGAAAGGCGAGCTAGTTGGTACTGATTCATACTGACGTAAAGGTAGCGCAAAAAAAACGAGGACGAGAAAGTGAACAACACAAGCGCTTACCTGAAACTGCAAGTTGCCATGTGTCACGCTCAGAAACGATAGAGCGAAAGGGGACTCCCGGCTTGTGCGTTTTAGCTGCGAAAAATAACGTCAACGTGAGCTGCGTTGACCGTTTTATAGCAGCTGCCAAATTTTCCAAATTGTGCTCTCTGCACAGGTCAAGTGCTCGTTTCTTGGCGTTTTTTGCTGTCACCTCAGCCTCCTTGAAGTTCTTTGCCACCGCTGTCCACGCTCTTTCAGCGAACGCAGACTCTTCCAGGACCACGAAGTGGCCTTTCGTCAAGTCGTGACGCATAGTTCTGAGCGTTCTTACATTTGCAGGAGCGGCAATGCTGGGTGTTAATGAACGTACCAGGAAACAGGAAAGATTGCTCGGAAACGTTACGGGCACGTCACAGAATTTACCCGCCCGGTCCAGTTCTTGCAAAGATAAGAACGATTGCAACTTCTAGTCTCGACTTGAGGAAATAAGAGTACAGTATCTTGAAAAGGACAGATTAGTTTGTGAGCATGCGGAAGCCACATTGATCAATTCAGAGAGGCGATATGTGCGTCCGCACCGCTTCTATCTCGCTATGGCCCAGTGAATTCATATCATCGCTGGGGCTTTACGTTCCAAAACCACGATGTGCTTAGGTGGCACGCTGTAGCGAATGGTTCCGGAAATTTCGACCACTTGGGGCTCTTTAATGCGCTTCAATCTAAGCACACGGACATCTAACATTTACCCTTCATAGAAATGCGACCGCAGTGGCTGGGATTCCATACTGTGTGTCACTTAATTTAGATTCCTAACGGTAGGTGGTAATAAATAGGTTTACTCTCAATATTGTACTCTTTTGAATTAAGACAAATAAGTGAGAGAAAAAAAAATTGTGCAGACATGAAGAACTTGAAGACAGAACAGCAGCAGAGAAAAAATTTTACTAAAGAAACTGACCACAAGTAAGTTATCTCCACACTCCAATAAAAGAAAACTAGTTTCATCTTGTGGAAATTGCGGCAGCACCGGAGTATCTTTCACCGAAACACTGTAGCTACGGACTCTCAGATTCCTTCTTGCCCATGCCCTTTGCTAATTAAATGAAGATTCTATGAGTTACACGCTTCCGTAGTGGTGGCGGCATAAATCGCATAAAAATCCACCGTCAGCAGGTGTGCAGAAATGCGGGTTTACACAAAACAGGCCTTCGATGGGACGCCGGTCTCAAGCGTATCGCTATGCACCGTTTTCCAATAACTGCTGCTCTCTTGGTCGTAACAATGTCGGCGGTCAGCATTTGCAGATATGGAAGTCTTGTCTTTTATCCAGGCTAATTTCTCTTGCGGGTTGGCACATTTCGTTGTTGCCTTTGATTGCTGCATTTAATTGTTTAGCACAACACCGCCGTTATTGCCAGAAACAAGAGAAGTGTTGCACTGGCAAGCACGTGGGTGGAGGTCGAATTGCCGACATGAAGGAAGCAAGAAAGTTAGGAGGGAGCATTGCAGAATGCGATAGAAAGGTTGTGAAATTGCACGTCAGGCACACACACAAAAAGATTCGCTGCCCCTTTTTTCCCGCTAGGGGAGGGCTCCTAATTTTTTATTTAGCTCTCTCAGCATGATGTTATAATCACGGAAACATCCCCATGACGAAAAAAAAGTTTTATTGACAAGATTTACAAAAAACTTTAACGACGAACAGATATCTCTCACTCAACATTTTTCCGTTATACACAGATCCACATAGTACAGAGATTATGAAGAGGAGGGAGACTTCTGGCGAACAGAACTTTTCGACACGCATCCATAATCCATATACGCTCTCGAAAGTTCACTTTAAAGTGTGCAGTGAAATTCGACTGTAAAATTCGGCACATAGTGTTACAGCGACTTATGCTAATCATTTTAAGGTCGCATCATTCAGTATCCAAACTTAAGGAACAGCACAAGATAAATTATCAAACGTGCCACACAACAACAGCCATTCTGCGCCACAGCCTTACCGACGAACGTGTGAAAAACGACTATTGTTGAAAATTTTTTCCAATATGCGCCATCGAAGGAGTCATTTGAAGAGGACTGTTTCACAATTCCGCAACACAAGTTGAAACATTGGTTAGAAAAATAAGTCAGAAGTAGATAAGTCATTTTTTATCGCTGCATTGAAACACGCCCTTGAAACTTGCCGTAACAATGATCATTGTTGGGGCTTTATGTTCCAAAATACTTTCTACAAGAGTTTGCCATCTATTGCCACTTTCCTGAAAAAGAACGATTCCGCGCTCTTTCTGAAATTTTCTTGCACAATTATGTGTTCAATAGTTTGGCACTGAACATGGTGAGCAATTCCAAACTAATGACATTCCACCAATCTCGCGTTGGCTGTTTCACAACGGCTGAATGATTGGAGGCAACGGGTTTTAAGTTGGCAGCGATTGCTACAATACCCACAAGGGCATAGCAATGCCTCCAGAGGTTCCTACTGTCGCGGACCACAAGGCTGTGACGCACGTCAATTTCTGAGCCATCGTTGTAGACAAGTATGTCACGTTTCATGGCGCGGGGCACGGATACAATAAGGTGTTTGGGTAATTTTTGCCCTCAAGAGGATGACGGCACACAGGATTAGGGAAAGGAACTCTTCTGAAGTAGTTCAGATCCGTGTTTACGACATCCTCCAGAGTCTTCTCATTCTGAACGCTATTCAGTTTGAGCACAAACGAGTGCTCAGTTAGTATTCGGCCGTCTAGGCACTCTCTACAGCGCCACACGTCACTTTTTTGTACAACGATGTCCTCAAAGAGAGCCGATTGGTGTGACTGTGTGACGTTACGCCACGAATCACGTCCAACAACGCTCAGCATGCGCTCCAGATTCCACGAGTCGTCCCCGACAATCCACATCTCACTCGACTCGACGCTAAAAACATGATTCATGCGCAAAAACCCACTTCCTCGGTTTCCAGCTTTGTGAAGATCGTAGAGCATTTTAACACAATATTCTTCCCCATTCATATATGGGTTGTGTTGGGCGACGTACCCAAACAGTTCTCCTTGTAACTGGGTGAAGTCTTCCAGAGCGGCGCCCATTTGATGCTCAGGGTACTGTCCTTCTCTGATCGTTTTGCACGATCCCCTAACATTGTCGTGGTACGCTACCAGGCCCTGTTGTAGCCCAGGTCGTGGGAGTCCAAGCACTCGGTAGACGTCGCAACTGTAGGCGATGGCATGCAGCGATGCCCAAGCCGCGCCGTGTAGCGGCTCCTGCAGTAACAAAAATTGCATGGTTAGTATTGGCATTTCTTTGACACACAATGCATTTTCAGGCAGATCTAGCTTCTCTTATAAGGGTGAATCTACAGACCTATTTCATTGGGCTGCAGTTTGTTACAAAGTATCCAAATTTAATTCGGCTTTGCGGCAAAACATTAAGGATGAAAACTGAATGACCGGTCTATTTCTGATGTGCAACCCACAAAGAATAAGAAATACCGAAAACCGCAAAATGCTGTAAAAGGAGGGATGGCTCGCACCTATACAAATCTCGTTAAAAAACCGCCAGGCCTGCGCAGAACGCGCAACACAGTCACAGCGAAAACTGGAACAGCGACCTTTCGAATTCGGAAATCGGAAGTCGGAAATCACGACTACCTGGGGTTCTTCTAAGCACGCAAGCCTCTGTATCATTTTGCCTCAATGGAAATGCGGCCGCCGCGATTGGGATATTCGATCCCGCGACCTTTGGTCAGCATTCGAGCACCATAACCAGTAGCCCACCGCGGTGGGTAATGCGGTAGATGGAACTAAATTATTTCGGCTACACTTTCTCCAAGCAATGCAGATGACACGTAGAGCAAGAGAGATGAGCACAAGCGTCGAAATCTGTGCAATAGAGTGAAACGCGTGAGCTCATTATTCTTTTTGCTACACAACAATAATCGTCATGTGGCTTGCTCACGTTTCCTCTGTTGAAAAGCCGGCTCTCGGCACATTCCTATCAAGAATGTCCATGTCACGCTGATAACGCGCGCGGCGTTCGTGACCGGGAAGTGCCGGGACGGCGGTGATAACGCCAGGAAGGTACGCGGGGCAGATGACGATTATTGTTGTGTAGCAAAATGACACCCGTTTTACTCGATTACTGCTTAGAGTGTACCCATTGAATTAGCAGCTTTTTCAAGTACACGCCGGCATAACTGCTGCATGTGGTTAGGCCCCCCAGCAGCGTTTTCGTCGGCGTTCGTGCCGTTATTCCGGCGTTTGCCGGTCAGCCACACCGCCTTGCTGTTTATTATTGCGATAGCAATTATATGGACACTCTCGGCAAATTGTTTCCGTAGCCGTCATGTCCCGTATATATATATATATATATATATATATATATATATATATATATATATATATATATATATATATATAAGCCTCGAACCATGATAATTCAGAAAAATATTTTCTGACGCGCGGAATCGAACGGGCGACCTCTGGCTTCACAGAGGCGCACATCCGCAAGCATACTAACGGTATAGACTATTTTACGGAGGTGTTGGGGTGCCGCCATCCTGGGCTGTTAACCTTTGTGTTCTGCACCTTTGACAACTAAACGAACAGTATTACAGTAGACGAATACTCATGAAAACGGTTGAGTTGGTGCGTGCGATGTTTCAGGGCGTTATTAATTAACATCGCAATATACAAAAACGAGAAAATGACTTAACAGCCCAAGATGGTGGCGCCCTTATGTCTAATCTAAAGGAACCAAAGCTCAAGTTTGCGGAGTGACGACAGCGCCGCGCTGCGGCTCTGGAGGCAAGCGCTGGTGAAACTGGGGATAAGCGCGGCAGAGGGCGCGGCCGATTCAGCCTGTTTATCTAGGGACCTTAAGCATGTTTCACTGAGAGCCGACAGCGGCGGCACGCGTTCGCTCGCGTTCTTCGGTCGGTGCGGGGAGCTTGGCAAGCTGAACCGAGAGGCTTGCTTTGCGAAGCTGCATTTCCGCGATGGTAGAAGCGACCCCACGAAAGCGGAAGCGAGGTCCGAAGTATTACTGTGTGCAACAGCAGTGCAGACTGTACCAAGGCACGCGATCCATCTGGAAAGCTGTATCGGTTCCCGGACAAATCGTACGAGAGAGAAAGTACACAAGCGTGGATCACCGCAGATAAGAGTTGTAGCCCTGTCTCGCCTTCCGTTTTGGCTGACTCAATTCTTTGCTTGAAATCGTTTGTTTCGACTAACAGAATCAGTACGTTCGTAACGCGGCGCCTGCATGCAACAACTGCAATTGATTGCTCGCCGTCTCCTCGCATTTTTACATCCAGTTACGGTTTTATGTTGAAGCAACTTTGTGTTTTGATTCCTTGTGTTTGTGAGACCTACCTATCGTTGGATGTTCACCTCACGTACGTCATACCGCGGTTAGCGTTGCGGTGTTGGTTGCTTTGAACTGAACGACAAAGGTTCGCGGCCTGCAATTCACGCATCGGGAAGGCTGCATCATAGCGCCGGAACGAACGCCTGTGCATTTTCAGCTAACTTTGACATCGTTGTGCTGGTTAGTCCTGTTTTTGTCGCTTTATTAGGGTGGTATATATTTAAGCCGCTGAATCTAACTGGCACCTAATTCATGAATTGTGATTGCCACCTTTGTAGATTGTGCGGTTTTCTTTCACGCTCATCGCGCACCCGTACATTGCTTCGGGTGCGCGTGTACGGGTGCGCTTTGCGCGCGCTCGTCGCGCGTCTGATACCACATCGCGCCTGAAATTCGACACCTCTCACGCTGAGCCGCGTTCGCGCAGCCAGTCTTATACACCTGTAAAGTCGATATCCTCATAAAAAGGGATTGCAAGCACGAAGAGAGAAGCTAAAAAAAACATGGCTGATCCCTCCGTCATAGGAATCGCTATAACACCAAAGTGAAAAGTGTCTTCAAAGAAGTAGTGCTTATTGTGTACGATAATGATAGTTCGTACAACGTCTATTGCTGTTTTACACCTATAGCACCTGTTGGACCTCTGAGCCTTCCAACTGCGGCGCGGTTAACATCGAGCGAAGAACACGTCTTGCAAGATGAAAAGCTTTAATGGAACTGATAAAAAAAGGAAAAAGAAAGAGCGCGAGCCGGCGCTGCCGCAAGGCCACGCGTCAGCTCGTGAGGAGCTTCAATGATGATGATTCGTCTTCTGCTGCGAGGGATGAAGAAAAGGAAGTCACAACACTTTCCCGCGCCGACAGATGACGTTAGTTGGCCTCCAATGGGTACAGTAGCTGTACGGGACGCTTCACCACAGTGCCGTCGGGCAAGCGTAGAGAGCAGGTCCTGACGATGCCGTCACCTCCACCGATCAATTCTTCTATGCGGACCAAGCTCCACAGTTGCCTTGGACGCTGTTTTTCTCCGAGTAGAACTACATTGCCTTTCTTCAATATATCACTTCTTTTCGCTTGGTTGGATGTGTAGTTCCTGAGTTCATTAAGGTACTCTTTGTACCAACGAGACCAGAAGGCTTGCAAGTCATCTTCTCTCTTGCTCCAAAGCTTCTTCAGTTGATCGTTGGTCGACTCGGTGTTGATTTTGAGGTCGTAAGGTGGTAGCGTTGTCAATCTCCTTCCGACGAGAAAATCTGCTGGAGATAGGGGGTACGGTTCATCCACGTCATTGAACACATAAGTAAACGGCCGAGAATTCAGGACGGCTTCCACTTCTGTTAGCAGAGTAACCAACTCTGTCTGACTGACAAGACGTCGTCCAAGCATCTTCTTCAAGCAGGTCTTCACAGAACGTACAAGTCTCTAGTAAAACCCGCCCCACCAAGGAGCGCTCGGGCAAATGAATTTCCATTGAATCGTCGAGGAGGAGAAGAATGCCAGCACATCGGGGTGTCTCACCGTTCGCCAGAGCTTCTGTAGATCTTTGGACGTTTTGACGAACGTTCGTGCGTTGTCGCTGTACATTGTGTGACAGAGGCCACGCCGTGACACGAATCTCCGAAGTGCGCAAAGAAAATTCGTTGTCGTCAAATCTTCAACTAGTTCCAAGTGAACAGCTCTAGTTACCGTACACGTAAAAAGAGCGATGTAAGAGCGCTCGTGGCGATGTCGTTTGATGTATAGTGGGCCCGCAAAATCAACTCCACTCACAAGAAACGGAGGGGCTTGATTGGAACGATCCTGCGGTATACAAGGGGACACTTGCTCGACCGGTTTTGACTGGATGCGTTGGCAGATGACACACCGTCGTATTGTTTTTTTCACCAACTGTCGTGCTTGCAAAATCCAAAATCGTTCTCGAACTTGAGTCAGAGTGTCTCGAACTCCTCCATGGAAGACCTTTGCGTGAGCATGACTGATGATTAAAGTACTGAGGTGAGAGTCTTTCGGTAGGAGGATGGGATGGCGAGAACCGTATGAGTCGTCAGCCTTCTGAGCTTTTCCTTGTACCCGAAGCAGCCCGTTTTTGTCGAGGAACAATCTGAATTGTCCTACGCGACTTTGGGAAGGAACCGGATTCTCGTTTGTGACACAATTTGCTTCATTACCAAAGTGAGCTCTCTGTTCTAAGCGAAGCAAATAGCATTCCGCCTGTTGAATTTCTTCAGCAGACAACTCCTCAAACCGGTCACTTTCCTTCTTCAACTTCTTGACATAACGAAAAACCCATGCGGTTACTCTTAGAAGTTTGGTGAGGCTGCTGAATCGTTCGTTATCAATCAGCGTTGTCACCGATGGTCTAGTGTTAACAGCGTGGGTATTAACTTCTGGCCCCGTCTCAGCTGCCTCGAGTTTTCCGTTTTCGAGGTCAAGCTTTCCCTCTGAATTCAGGCCAGAACGTATGAGACCTGGCAAGCCATCCAGGTCCATACCACCACAACTGTGACCGACTTAGTTTGTGTACAGACAAGCCTCGAGTCAGCAAATCTGCGGGGTTATCTTTTCCGGGACAAAATCGCCATCGAGTATATTCTGTCAAATTTCTGATTTCCTGCGTTCTGTTCCACACGAACGCCTTCCAGGTAGCGGGATCCTTGTTAATCCAGCAAAGCGTGATCTGAGAATCGGACCAAAATGTTGCTTCACCAATGCCAAGGTCGCAGTTCTTGATGATGTAGGCGTACAGGCGGGCTGCAAGCAAGGCCGACATCAATTCCAGCCTCGCCAGGGTGACCGTCTTTAACGGCGCAACTCTGGTCTTTGCCATTAACAAGATAGTGCGGATGGTACCACTTGTATCGACCGTTAGAAGGTAGGCTGCAGCCCCGTAAGCCGACTCACTTGCGTCAGAAAAGATGTGCAGTTCTGCCTCTTGGTAAGGGCCTTCGCTGCCGGCTGCTAAAAACCTTGGAATACTGATGTCATGCAGCATGGCTACCTCCTTGCTCCATTTAATCCAGACAGAGGTCAAATTGGGTGGCATGGTCTCATCCCAGTCGATGTTTTCCCTCCATAGATCTTGTAAGAATATATTCGCCCTCACTAGAAAAGGTGACAGAAACCCCAAGGGGTCGTAGATCCTTGCAACAGCTTGAAGCACAAAGCGTTTGGTAACTCGATGGTCTTCTATAAACTGGCGGATATCCTGGGGCTTAAACGAAAAGGTATTCCGTCTGCTTGTTCCAATAAAGTCCAAGGACTTTCAAAGGTCCTGAAGGTGAGCAAAGTGACTTTTCAGGAGAAGTGATCCCTTGTTCGAAGGCGTCAGATACAACAGGGTCGTTGCTGGCCCATTTACAAATGTTCATGGAAGCTTCTCTGAAGATCTCTATTATCTCTTTGTGCATTTGAATAGCTTCTTCAGTGGTGATGGCGCCAATGAGAAGATCGTCCATATATAGGAGTCTTGCAATAGTCCGGGCTGTCGCAGGATAGCGATTTTCTTCGGACCTGAAGTGGTGCTTCAAGGTAGCAGTCAGTAGGAAAGGACTTGAAGTAGCTCCAAAGGGTACTCTAGTCATTCTCCAAACCTCCACTTCCGGTAATGGGCTGTCGACTTGGGGTGAAGTCTTGAACCACAAAAAACGAAGCGCATCTCTGTCTGGTTCTCGCAGGCCAATTTGGAGAAACGCCTTCTCAACATCGGCATTCATCGCTATCTTGTAGCGTCGGAAACGAAGCAGTAGCGTCACTACGTCGGGATTGAGATTTGGGCCAGCTTCCAGATTATCATTCAAGGACTTCAAACCGGATTCGTGAGACGAAGCGTCAAATACGATGCGTACCTTCGTAGTAGATCGGTCCTCACGTATTACAGCTCGATGTGGCATGTAATATAGTGGTCCAAGCGGCTGCTCTCCCTTTGGCGGCACTTTTTCTGCAGAACCTTCATCGAGGTACATTCGAATAGTCGCATCGTATCGCTTTAAGAGCTCCCTGTCCTTGTTGAGCTTCTTCATCAAACTATGCAGACGTTTGGTTGCAACTGCGTAGTTATCGCTCAGGTCAACCCTTTCCTTCCACGGTAGTGCGACTTCGTATCGATTTTCTTTCTTCTTGATGTTGTTCTCAAAATTTACCAGCACTGCATCGGCAACCGTCGCTCCTTCGTATTCGGCCTTGATACCGATACCTTCTAGATCCCAGAAACGAGTCAAAAGTTTGGATATCTCGCTCTGTGACCGTTGCTCGGAGGACTGCAACACTGGCACTCTGGATTACGTCGGCAGCAACAGACAATGGGCCTTGCACAGTCCATCCCAGTCTCGTCTCGACAGCTTTCAGCTTTTCGTACACAGGCTTCACGGTACCAGTTACTAGATCCCAGTAATAGTCTGATCCAATGAGGATCGCAATCTGTTTGTCTTCTACTCCTTGTAGAGAGAGAGCCTGCGTATCCAAGTGCATTTTGTTCATTTCTCTTAAAACGTCTTCTTCTGGTACCGGAAGGCATTCAGTGCATATCTTGTCCACCACCAGTGCATCGATTGAAATCGGGCATTTCTTATTCGCAGGGAGAATCGATACGCGCACCTTCTTCATGGTTTTCCGCGTGTGTTCACCACCGAACACGCCTACGGTCAACGTTTCCTCTTCTAATAGTTCGCAAACAAGTCTTCCATAAGCTTTGGCCGTAATGAAGCTCCGCTGACTTCCGCCATCGAAAAGGACTCGGTAGCGACCGGATGACTTGGCGCCTGATATGGTGGCCTTCAGTGTCTGCAGCATTACGACTGACCTTGCCTGCTTGGCTACTAGATTGATCGATGCGGATATCACCTTGTCCTTGTCGTTCTTGATTTCGTCTGATGCGCAAACCGATGTTGCGTGCCTTCTAGCGCATTTGCCACATTTTAACCGGCTTCTGCAATCTTTCGCCATGTGGCCCTGCTTTAGGCAACGAAAGCATCGTCCAGCTTTGGTGAGCATCTCCTTTTTGGTCGAGAGGCTGATATCCTTCTTATCGCAGATTTCTGTAGAATGCTTTTCAGAACGGCCAAAGAGGCACTGTTGTGGACTACTAGTTGAGCTTTGTAGAGCAGCTGTCGTAGAAACGTCACGTGGATGACTGGGTTTTAGCCCTCCTTTCTCTGGGGTGCGACGAGTTTTCTGTATCTCTTGTTCAGCAACAGCTTCCCGACAAGTGAGTTGAAGGTCGAAGAATTCCAGAAGCATTTGAATATCGTTATCTTGTGGAACCGCTGTACGGGCTGAATCGCATTGTGGATTCGAAGAAGCTGCGGCTGATGATGCCTTGCGCACCTCGTGGAACCGTAGTACCATGTCCGTCGGTAGAACTCTTAGCAGGATTTCCCGAAGCATGGTGCAATAAGTTGTCGAGTTCGTGCCAAGCGCCTTGAGGCTTCGAATATGAACCTGTACCTTGTCGTAAAGTTGCCTCAGCTGATGGACGTCTGCTGACGACGACACCGGCTTTAGATCCAGCAAACCTTGCAAATGGTCTTGGCACGATGATCTGTTCATCTCCGAAACGCTTCTTTAAAATTTCAATGGCGTCTTTACAGCACTCTTCGGTAGCTTGCAATCCCGATATGGCCGAGGCGGAACGCTCCGGTAACCAAACTGCTCAGGTAGTTGAACTTGTCAGCTGTGCTTAGCTCGTTGTTGTTGTGGACTGCTGATGTAAACTGTGTCCAAAATCGCGGCCATAGTCTGCGATTCCCGTCAAACTTTAGGAGTTCTAGTTGGGGAAGCTTGCTTTTGCCAGTCGGTAACGGGTGGACGTTCGTAGGGCGTGGGGTTGGAGACGACAGACATTCATTCAGCTTGACTCGTAGGTTCGCTGTCAGGGTGACAACCTTGTCACGGTATTTTCCAGCGTCTAACGTCTCGCTGTCCAACAGGTCGTCTGGCGTCTCTTCAAAAATCGCCTCATCCACTTTCTCTATGTGGCGATAAAATGAGCTTATTTGATCGAGGAGTACACTTACTGCAGCTGTAGTGACCTCTTGATTTCCTCGCAAGTAGCCTTCCGCATCGGATAACAGGACATCCAGTTGGGACCGCAGGCTGCGTCGTCGTCTAAGGTGTCGTTCCATTCTGCCGCCCGCAGTCGGGGTTCTTGCCAAGATCGCAGGCGCCGTGTCTTCCGAGGTGTCACGGCTCCTAACGTCGATGACGTTGGCGGCGTCTAAAGGTCCCGGGTTTCGGCACCATGTGTTGGACCTCTGAGCCTTCCAACTTGCGGCGCGGTTAACATCGAGCGAAGAACACGTCTTGCAAGATGAAAAGCTTTAATGGAACTGATAAAAAAAGGAAAAAGAAAGAGCGCGAGCCGGCGCTGCCGCAAGACCACGCGATTCCCGTCCGATCCGGCGCTGAGACAGGCGTGGGTCGACTTCGTGCGCCCCGGCCGAGGACGCCAACCGAGCGGAATTTACTCTGTTCGCTCCACTTCACTCCGGACGCGTACACGCGCAGCATGCAGTTGCTGACCAGACTGCGGATTCTCGACGAAGAATCTGTGCCTTCAAAGTGATTCCATCCCAACGTTGTGCCCCACTGCCGCAACCGCGCACCACGATGCCTTTCAAGGCCACAGAAAAAAGGCTGCAGGGGCAGCAACTTAAAGCGCGCAGGCGATCCCGAGTTGAGTGCTCCAGTGGAGGTTACACGTGTTATCGAAATCTTCACACGTGTTATCGAAATCAGTGTTGTTTTTGTTTATAGCTATGCCATGTGCTTCAGTTGTTGAGACATACATGTTGAACATGCAATTCTGGTAATGTACGAGCTCATCAGGGAGGACATTGTGCAGCCAAGCATGTCAGACTAATGCCGTCTTTCAGGTTCCTGTTTACTTCTTACCTAGTTCATCAAGTCGAGCCTCAGAAATTTGGAGAACGTATTTACTGCCAAGTGTGCAGACTTAGCAGCTCTTTGTGTTTGTCACGTAACCAACCGTGTGGCCTTTGCATTTTACTTTCAGACGTGTTACCGAAATCAGTGTTGTTTTCGCGCATAGCTACACCGCGTACTTCAGTTGTTGGTTTGAGATATGGTGAACATGCAATTTTGATAATGTACCAGCTCATCAGGGAGGACATTGTGCAGCCAAGCATGTCAGACTAATGCCGTCTTTCAGGTTCCTATTTGCTTCATACCTAGTCCATGAGGTCAAGACGTATTTACTGCCATGTGTACAGACTTAGCAGCTCCTTCTGTTTTGTTATTCTCACGTTACCAACCGTGACCTTTGCCCAATTACTTTCACACGTGCTATCTAAATCGGTGTGGTTTTCATGCACAGCTACGCCGTGTACTTCAGTTGTTGGTTTGAGACATGGTGAAAATGTTATTTTCATAATGTGCGAGCTCATAATTGTGCAGCTAAGCATGTCACACTAATGCCATCTTTCAGGTTCGTGTTTGCTGTTTACCTAATCCACGAGATCAAGACTCAGAAATCTGGAGAACGTATTTACTGCCTTCTGTGCAGACTTAGCAGTTCTTTCTTGAATTTCATGTGCGCCAGCCTAAGTGTTGACTTCCTTCTGTAGTGCTGGTCATATAGCATCTGTTTTCCATGTGACCAGAAGAAAGGTCAGTGATACAGGCTGCTATGCCTAAATAAAGAAATAAAGTTGAACATGTTTTCCTTTATTGAACTGCATCTGCATGACGTTCGTATACTAGTATTCTGGATGCTTAAAGCCGCAGTAGTCTTGTGAAGACGACGCAGCTGGGAAGGACCACTCGCTTTCGTTTGCCAAGGCGATGCCAGACCCATCTTACAAATGGACGATACACAGCATATCGATATCGCCTGAAATATGAATGCAATACGATATAAAAATGCAGTGGCAAGAGTAAAGGTGGACATATCCTGCAGCTGAATGAAATGTGTGCACAGTCATTGCAGAACCATCTACTCACAAGGGGCCCTTTCGAGCAGACAAAATTATGAAATAAAACGTCATTGTTATGTAGTATGCAGATTCCTTTTTAGCAACTACAGATGTGCAGAAACACTTCATTTTATTTATCGTTTACTTAGTCAACCCAATGGGCCAAAGGCACTACCGAGAACTATGACTTATAGAGGGAAAAAAAAGAACAATGAAGTACATAAGTCAATCTCAAAGAACGTGAAAGGCGAGATCAGGCAATCTGATTTGTGAAAAGCTATCTAACAATGTAAGCAGCACCTATTCTAAGCTTGCAGATTTTATTACACATATTGTGATTTCGAGCATAATTTGCGTTGCCTAGCGACCGGAGGTGTCCGACACCACGTATACAGCTATTTTTTTCATTTTCCTTTATTTAGTTGGAACACGCGATATGGAATATGGCCATAGCAATATTACAAAATAACATGCGCCTATGCACGTTTTGAGTGCGTGGATGACGCGTCGTACTTGCGACCACCACGCTTTTGCAGGAAGTATACCGAAGGCATGCACTTTGCATGCCAGGAACAGCTTGCGATTCGGCCTACTTCAGCTTCAACAGCAACAGCTCACTTAGATCAACGGCAGCAGTAATACCTGTGGATTTGCGGTGCCTCAATGACGCCTGGTCGATCTTCCATCAAGGCGTAGTACGCTATCTCGAGGGCGTGAATGTCTAGGCACCCACGCTGAAACGTCGAGTGCGCGGTGACACAGGCTGCCTCATCCGTCACTAGAGCGCGACTTCGTCGATTTCGCGACAGCACACCCACTCCGTCTCTGTGTCCATCGCGTGGCAACTCCCACAGAGGCACCTACGCAGATGACGTTATCGATATCATGTTGAGGCCTTACGACCAGCAAGAGGTTGGCATACTGCGTGCGCAGTGCAGCTGCATAGAAAAACGGTAGGACAAAGCATACATGCCGTGTCAAATCTGCGCCGAGTACCAATAATTTCAAGCAAATCATAGCATTATCAAATCCACACGAACGCTGTTGACTTCTGTAGAACATCTGGAAGATGCCCGCGAAAAATCAAGCAAAAACAGTGAATTCTTACCATTCGACAAGCGCAAGCCGTGTTGCATGGCGCTATCGCTCTCATACGACTCGTCTTCTGACGTACTTGCAAGCGGGTCAAACGCGAAATGATTCGCGGGGTCGGCAAGCTCGGCATCTTCCTCTCTCTCGAAGTCGTTGCTGTCGTCGGAGTCTGTTGACAAATATTTGTCCATCGTTGACGGCGCGACAGTTGCCACACGTGCGGCGCGCAGCAGACGATGGAGCTACGCGCGCACGAGGGTACGTCACGAAAGCGTGCGCATTTGCATAAAACCGCGTGCTGGCGCTGCCCGTACCATGTCGTGACGTCAGGGTACAGTAGGATCCGAAACTAGCTTTTAAAAACATGCTGTAATTAATTTTTCAGGGCGCACTCACGCTTGCCGGTACATTTCCTAGGCTCTCGAGGGTCTGGCCTATCATTTGACGGAGGAAAACCATAAGTGAAAAATTTCGTGTCAGTACTCCTTTAACACAACGCGAGGTGGCGACCTTAGCCTAAGCGTCGGCCTCGCTCATAGAGTCCATACAAACCAAAAATTCGATGCGCGCTTCCCTCCAGTGGCTGTAATACCGCGTTCCTCGCTTACGCTCGCCCCGAGAAAAGTCGCGGCCGGGCTACCAGGGCGACACGACGAACTCAGCGTTTCCCTCTAGTCCGACCATGGCGTACGTTCAATCACACTATAACATGCCGCGGGATGGCGACCATAGCCCAAGTTCTGCGCCCCAAAAGCGTCGCTCTTCTGGCTTCGCGCCTCTTGCTCTGATTACGCTCTCGCCGTTAACATGTACAGCTACCAGAATGGTGTGTTTAATCGTTGACCATGGTCGTTAGTCGTGGGATGGAGATATGCCACCAAGCGTCAGCACGGGTGCATCCACGTTATACGTTGTGCAAGCTCTCATGTTTCAATGTACAGTAAACATTCAATTACCTCTACACGGGCATGTTTTACTTTCGTGTGATGCCGATTCCTATGACGGAGGTATCAACCATGTTTTCCTTTTTTCACGCTGAATCGGTCTCGCGAAGAGATTGTCTCGTCGATCTGATGAGAATTCAACAAATTCAAGGCTCATCGCCGTACCAGTGGCCAAACCTGAAGCAGAGCTTTGATGTCGCTGCGTCCGTGGCAGTAGACTCGACATAAGCGACGAGTGCTGCCGCTATCGTGAATTGTGAAGTGGTTTAATATTAAAGGTATAGTGTCACTATTTTCTGGAACCGTTGAGGGAGTACGGCGTAGCGTCATCGCTGAACGGGACATGGAAACGGCAGTTGAGTGAACGTCGGTTGTGGGGTGAGAGCAGTCGGAAGTGCGCCCGCTCCCACTGCAAACAAATGGAAACAGCTGATACAAGAGTTTGCAGAAACGGTCGATGGAAGACGAGTTGCTATCGCTATTGCGTCGTCGGCGTGCACTCGAAAGTTGGCGCTGTAACGGTTTTGGTCACAGCTCACCACGATCGGAAACTCCGACGAAATGCATTTACTGCAATGGCGTAGACAGAGATACATCCTTTTTTTTCTGCTGTTCACCGAGCGCGCCGAGCGGTGTCGCCACCATACCAGCGGGCGGCACGGGCGGTGGCGCCGTGAAGCGGTGTGGACAGGGCGAGAGGGGTCTGGTACACAGGGTACACTCGTCACGCTGGTTACGGTCGCCAGTCGGGGTTTGTTAGTCGGCGGGGGCGAACGCGGCTGGTGCGTTTTGGAAAGCTTCGCGGTGGTTGAACGGCGCCGGTCACTGCTTGCACAGTTGAGATGGTGTAGCGCGCAACTAGCGCTTTGCGCGCTTCTTATAGTTTCTGTGCGGTGTGGTCGGTAGTTGCTGCTAGCTTTTCTCCATAATTGAGACGCGTGGAGTGTGTCAGTGCGTTACGGAAGGGTTCGCGGTAGTTGAACGGTGCTGGGTGGCCGGTCACTGCTTGCACAGTTGCAGATGGTGTAGACGCACTGTGCGCGCTTCCGATAGTTTCGCGGGTGTTTCTGTGTGGTGTGGTCGGTAGTTGCTGCCAGCTTTTCTCGATAATTCAGACGCGCCGAGTGCGTCAGCGATGAATGTATTCGCCGGCGACTGAGCGTCTTTTGGGCGGCATCCTCCTGGCTCATCGCACAATTCAGACGCGCTAAGCGCGTTTCTTGCAGATTCGCCGGCGTTTGAGCGCAGTGTGGGCGCCACTTGCTGCTCGCTCTTCGAGGGTTCGGATCGGCAGGTGAAGCCGTTTCCCTCTATTTCGAAATAGCGCGCACGGCCTACAGGAAATGTTGGCGTTAGGTGTCGCCAAGATGCCGAAAGCCCTTCACGCACTGCTGTCGTTCCGCGAATCGCGACATTGCGGCGGCGTTTGCGGTGCGCGGTCTCCTGGGCGCCCTAATACAGCTGACCTAAATAAAATTTTACGTATCATGTTGCGTGTATGACAGTGAGTGACATCAAAGCGAATTTTAAATTTTATTCGAGCAAAGACGGTCTCTTTCCTCAAGACTGGTTATTGGGCTGTACATGTGTTTGTTGACGACACCATCGGTTCATCTCGTGTACGGTTTCTCTCCCTCGGGCATGCGAAACATTCGTGAAAGGAATTTGCT
>JALIZH010006993.1:0-48150 GCA_030522465.1 Rhipicephalus appendiculatus
TCTTTTAAAATAAACATGCGCTCACTTTTGAACCAGTATATCAGTGAAAGTTTTAATGGAAGGCCTTCTGTAACGACGTTAGCGTTAGTTTTGGCCACTCCATCCTAACCAAGTTGCACATTTGGCCTTTGCGCACTTTGTATATTCTAGACGAATTATTCGATACTTCAAATACTAGCTATTCGAAAGTAGAATCGAATTATTCGATTAAGTATTATTCGATTCGAATTCAAAACTAGTATATTCGCACACCCCTAAAAATTTATTGTGATCCACTTCTGTAGTTGATACCAAATTTGGTGAACGCAGGAGAGCGTTTAAACCGTTTCCATTTTAAGTTGGTGAATGCTTTCACAGCTTTTGAATAGAATTAACATTAATAAAAAGGACGCAGGTCGTAATGACGTAACGACACCTCTAACGTCAAGTAATACCAAATACAGTAAAACCTCGGAGATGCGGTCATGGCTCGTACGAATTTCGGGGTGATACGAATTTTCCTGTGGTCCCGGTCAAGACCCATTATCCTGCAGTGTAACGGAGTACGGTTGTTGCGAACCGATTTTTACCCCGCGAAGTTTGATACGAACGTACGCTACCGCGCAGGTACAAATAGGTGCTGCCCGCGCTGTCGCGGAAGACGCGGCAGTCACGCGCGGGAGTGCGCGCCACGCCGCCAGTTTCCCATCAGCGGCGCGTCGTAGCCTCCGAGACAGTGCTCGCGAATCTTGGAGGCCTTAATGCGCCTTCGCATTTAGATTACAGATGGTGTTGATGCAGTTTTAAGGCAAAATCCTTTAATAACATATTTATTTGGGCGTCCGCAGCAGCTCTGCGGACGCGGGCTGCTAGCCATTCGCAATGACATGCTGCGTCCGCAGAGTTGCTGCGGACCCCCAACTAAATCTGTCAAATGTCTCATGCTCACGTCCGTCCGTCCGTCCGTCCTTCCCTCCGTCCGAGTCCTCGCACGGTGCCAGATGGCCGCCGGGGCGCGCAAACGGACGCCGGTCGCGTCGGATTCTACAGTGCTAGTGCTTTGCTTGCGTAGCGTCGCTGTGCCCAGCGTTTCCAATCATGCAAAGAGGGAGACGCGCACATCGCGTTCCATTCTGACCGACCCCGTCTCAATGGCCGCAGGCGTTCGCGGAACACACTTTGGAATTTACAAAGTGCCGTCAATTTAAGCGCTGGAACGCGGATAGCGCCTGCACGATGCGCAAAGCGCGAGAAAATACGAACGCATGCGAACGGAGGCAGATTAGTCTCGCGTCTCGCTGCGATTCGAGGTAAAAATTAAAAAATAAAACGCGCACACATTCCGTTTGTGTGCCATCCCACTGAGAGTGTAAAAGAAAAAAGAAATGGCATAGTCAGTCGAATAGCCACAAGGTTTCGCCGAAGACATCTTGGAATGTACAAAGTGTCCTTCAATTTTTTCTTTCTTTTTTTTTTTTGTACGCCGCGTCGACGCGTGCTGTTGTGATCGAGATGGCGTCGTTGTACTATGTTTACACGCGTCTGCCACGTCGATGCAAGCCATGTCGTTGCGGTCAGACATCCTATGAAAGTGGAGAACACCGAAAGAAGAAGCGGAGGGTGTTGGCGAAAAAAACCGCCAGGCCTGCGCGGAACGCGCAGCACAGTCACAGCGAAAGCTGGAAGAGCGGCATTTCTAGAGCATTTTTAAACACTCTGAGGCAACTACTACAAGCACACTTGCATGGTACCCACTACGCCATTAAAAATCATAATTTTTGTGTAGTGGGGAAGCCTCTGCTATGCCATTATTCGTCATTCTTTGGAAAAGCGCGGTACCCGGTATATACACTTGTAACGCATTATGTGCACTTTGTTGATGCTGTGGCTGACGACGATGAAGAATTATGCCTCACGCTTTTGTAATGGGTTGGAGCATTGAACGACCCACTCGTTAAGCAATTCGCATTGTGTGACGCCTGGTTCTTACTTTTTGCTCTAAAATGCTTTACAACACACGTTAACGCGATTCCTTACCCGACATGAAGCCTGCATAGGGTCAGTTTGCACCGCAGTTTCAAACAGCGGGGTAGCTCAGTGGTAGAGTGCTGGGCTGGCACGCAGAGGACCCGGGTTCGATTCCCGTTCTGTCACAGGTGTTTAGTTTTTTTCTTATTTCGTGCGATATTGGTTACGGACACCGGCGGCGGCGGCGGCGGACAACTACGGCGAAGAAACGACCCTTGTTGTGATCTCATAACAGCTTTCGCTGTAAAAGCTAGGCCTCGAAACGTCAATACGCACTATTGTTTGGGACGCAGACGCCTGCCCACTCTACGATTTGCTCGGTAGACTCCTGAATTTTCAGCAAACCTCCCGATTGTGCGAGCACGGCCGTAAATCTACCGCAAAACATCCTTAACACTACCCTGATAAGCAAATAATGAAAAGAATGGGCAGCGGTTCTAAAATTTTCTGGCCTTCGTCTATCCCGTACAAAACGCTCCTTAAGTCACTTGCGCCGCTGTACTGTTATGTGGAAAAGCGTACATGATTGGAAAGAGGTTACTAGCGGTCACGAATGACAGCACATCTCGTTCATTAATTACACACTTGCGCGCGCCGCGTATTTACGAGTACACGTATGATTGTTTACATATAAAATTTTTACTGGTAATCATCAGAGCTGTTCATGATTTGCTGCGGCCTTGAGAAAGAATATATGAAAATGTACGCCAGCTTTCTTTTGTTGCATACTAATTTTCCATGTTTTCTGGTGGTACCAATTTCTGGTGACACAGATATTTTGGTGACACCACGAGATTCGTATCACCGAGGTTCTACTGTAATTGCTGCTGCGAAAGTTCTGCCATAGCAAATGTATGGGAATGTTCGAAGGCACTGGAAATGCACTGAACAAAAAGAATCGTTTGCAGACACAGCTCGTCGCCGGGTCCCCGTATTGATCAGATCATTGAATGCTATTCCTGCGATCATTGAATGTAAATATAATTGGAAAAGATATCTTCACTTGAGTAATTAATTTTCCACCAACTATTCGCTATCAACATTGATAACTTGAAGAGTGCGCCCATTTATCCAGTGTGTATTGGGATACTGAAAAAAAAAATCGGAAAAACATCAAAATTCTTCTCGGAAGACAGGACTGTTTCGATAAAGAAAACTCACTTCAGATTTTTTTTTTTATAGCAGTTGGCTGTATTTGTGAACGATTTTCAGCGCGCGGCGTCAGCACGCCTGCACGAGGCACGACGTCAAAGCCACCACGGCGTATGCAGGGTGCACGCGTTCCTGTCCGTCTACTTCCATTTCTCCAACCCTCCTTTACATACCCCCCTTGCACAAAAACGCTGAAACGCAGCCCTGCCCCCCCCCCCCCCCCCCCCACCCCTCCACCTCTTTAAGAGCTTAATCCCTTCCGAGAGCGCTGTACGCTGCCGGCGCCGTTCGTACTGCTTCTGAGACCGTAGTGGGGACTGAGCGGCTTCACAGACACGGGCGACGGCGCGCACTGTTGGCATGCCCGTTTCAGGGGCATTAAACGTCACCAAAAATCACCTCAGCTAGTTTACCGCGCTTCCGCTAGACGCGGCAGTTTGTGAGGAACGCATTACTTTCATTATGGTTCACTAGTTTCTGCCTGAAATGAAGGCTGTGTCTGCGGATTTTTGCACCCAAACTCTCAGTTTGGTTGAAAACCTCGGCTGTAAAGGTTTTGTTCCGTATCCCTTTAAGCAAGTGTTTCGTTGAGCATTCGTAATGTGTGTTATGCGTAATACGAATGTCTTCTTTCTTTTCTGTAGGACAGATAAGCTCTGTAGCCGTGGCGGTCGCATACATGAAAGGGCATTATATATATATATATATATATATATATATATATATATATATATATATATATATATATTACTGTACAAAATCATGTCTTCAACCATCTTAAGATGCCTGCCGCTACAGAAAAAGCAACTGTGAAGACAGCGAGCAAATACCGCATTTTCCTTATTTTTAAAAAATTGTGGACACATTTCTTGAAACACCCTGTTTATATATATATATATATATATATATACACAATGTATATATATATATATACATTGTGCTCATCAGCTGAAAATTGTCAAACTTGGTGAAAAGGGTTCTCACCAGGTTTCACAATTTTGAGCTGACGAGCGCAATGCGTACAGTGGGCGCTCACGATCACGTCTGCCAAAATTTGCAACGCTACGCGCCGCGGAAATGGGTAAAATTTCAAGCTGAACGCTGCTTGCCCTTCTTCTCGCGAGCGCTCAGCCAGAGAATGAGGGGATGGCGTACCCGATGGAATGGCCCTGCGTAGACGGTAGTGCTGGGACGTCGCTCCTCTACGTAGACGACTGTGCTCTGACGTCGCCAGCAGCAGCACGTGACACTGCGATAATTATTTGACTCGACATGTAGTTTGCGTTATTATTGCGATAGCAATTATATGGACAGTCTCGACGGGTTTTTGCCCTCACCCTTGCCGTCGCCGTCAGTCGCGTATAAAGTCCAAATTTATAAGATCCCCCCAGCGCAACGTATGTTCTACCCGGGGGTAATAGCGCGCGAGCGGGGGCGGCGAACGCGGCTGAAGCGGACGTCAAACCAGCCGGCACATCTCCGTCGCTCCGAGGCGCATGCGATAAGATCCTCCGGTTTGTTAGACTGGCATTGGCTGCTCAAGCAGCGAGGAAATGCCCCGCTCGTCTTTAACGAGCGTGAAAAGACGCGAGGAGGGAGGAGGGGGGGGGGGGTCCCTGGAGCAACCACTGCGACCTTTGATTTTACGAGCGCGGTCGTCGCTAGCGCGCGCGTTATCTCGTTATCTCAGCAGCCGTCAGCGGGCGGCTCGCCTCGCATACCCTTCTAGGTGCTGCACTCTCAACGCGAATAAAAATGTACGTTAGAGGGTACCTGGAGCGGCCGTATCCTCTTACACCAGCGTTTCGTAGAGTCGCGTGAGATCGGATCCAAAACAGTTAACTGCCAGCCTCACTTCGTATAACATTACAATTTGTTGCTGTCGCATTCATTGCTTCACCCTTGCGGTGAAACTGTGACTTTCTTTGTTGCTTGAATAGATGAATAAAACTGGAGAGAAATAATAAAACACACAAACAGAATGTGTGCGTGTTTTTTTTTTTTTTTACTGCGAATAGCTGCGAGATGCGAGACCCCCCCCGTATTCAGAAACGCTCCTTTACTTGAACTTGGCTTGCAACCGCCTCAAGGCAGCGCGTTTGCAACGCGTTTGTGCTGCCTTGGCACCGCCCACGCACCGCCTAAAGAAAGCGCGTTCGAAACGCGTTTGTGCTGCATTGAAGGCAGTGGCTAGTTCCGCTTTGCATGCGTTCGCGTTCTCGCGCTTTGCGCATCGTGCAGACGCCACTAGAGCAGTGCACGGGCCTAATTTTCAAGCCCGAGCCCGGCCCGGGCCCACTGACTGCGTCGAAGGCCCGCCCGAGCCCGACCCTAAAGGGCTTCGAGCCCGTCCGGCCCGGCCCGACGTACAAAAATACAAACCCGGGCCCGGTCCGGCCCGACACCATGAAAGTTTGCTGCGGAGACAAGATACAACTTTTTTATCATATGGCATTTTATTCAACATATCAAAATTAAACATATGCAAACGACACATGTTAGTTTGTATACAAAGATTACAAACTGTGTAAAAATAACAAGCTGTGCAGTGATTCGGACATCAGTGAAGTGCGGCGCTCCTGCATCACATATCCCGTCGAACTGAAGTTCCGTCCGCTGCTCGCACTGGTAGCCGGTATCGCGAATATTTTTTCGCAAGCATAGCAAGCTTAGAATAACTAGACTCCTTGTTCTTCCAGAAATTTTGTACCTCTGATGCAGGTCAGAAGGATGATTGTATGGATAAATAATCACAAAGGTGATCTGCAGTGGGTTCATCGTTAAAGAAAACAATTCCGGCACAACGTCTATATATTTGGTTTGATGCGGGCTTTGCACCTGGCCCGGCCCACCCGAAGCCCGAGATGAGTAGCCCGTGCCCGTCCCGGGCCCGAGATGGGAAGACCTCCGCATACCCAAACCCGGCCCGCGGGCCGGGCCGGGCTCGGGCTTTCGGGCTACCCGGAGCCCGTGCACACCTCTACACGCCACCCCTTACAACGAAACTAATTTTCTACAACGTCCCAGCGCTCATTAGGCGCATTTATCCTCCCGCGTCTAACTAAATGTTCATGCGGCACACCACTAGTCTCGCGTCCGTAGAAATGTCGCAGCTTTCGTGCTCAGTAATAGGTTGAAAGCCAAGTGATCGTCGAGAGTGCAATCGGCATAGCTTGCAGAGACGAAGCGCAGAGAACGCCGCCACAACACCGCTCGCGTCTCGGGGGGCTCGGCCGGCCTGGTTCGAGCATGTCACGCCCTCGTCACATTGAGTGCGCATGACGTGTTCATGCGTATGCGTCATGTGATCCTCCTGCTTGCGTGCCGAAGAGGGCAGGGAAGGAATTTTGCTTGTGAAGGCTACACGGGGCGAGCAGCAAGTGTTTCAATCTCGCCTCCTCGCATCATGGGTTCGCACCGCCTTAAAACATTGGTTTTCTGAGCTTCTAACGGATCGATTAGAAAAATTCTTGTGGCATAATACTCTTTATTGGGCGCGCAACAACTTGCAGTGTCTAACTAAAATTCGTTATGCCACCTGGTGAGGGGCCCTTTAAAAGCTTTAATTTTTTAAAAAAGAACTAAAACGAAACCTCGTGCAACGTCAGTGGATGTGAAGCCAGATTTTACCCATACCTTACCTCAACAACATAGCTTCCTTGTCTGATTCCCGAGAGAGATAAAGTGTTTTAGCGCTGCTAACAAAATTCTAGGTCAATTATGAAATAAAAGATCGCTATTTTCGACGAAACTAATGAATCGAGATTAATATTCCTAACGGAACTTCTTAAAAACATTCCGTGTCCTTAAATCTTTTTAAGCAAACCAGTAACACAAATAGACTCGTTGAGCACTATTTGTCAGGAACATTTTCTTTGACACTTGGTAGCGTATATGACCATAAAACTGGAAGATCACTCCTGTGTAAAATTGCATCTAGCGTGTGATAAGTTATACTGACGCCATTTCGAAGTTCTAGTATATAAGAGCCTCTAGTGTCTGTGTATACTAGTTCAATAAACTTTCCTTTACTTCCCATTCTTTTGTTAAAGTGAGCGTTACCGCCTTCCCACAGTAGTGTACACCGCACTCTAAATCGTCGACCGCTTTTCCTGAACACAGTTGGTGTTTTATTGTGCCTCTGATCAGATCGCGGAGCTCTGACTATTTCGGGTCGTAACAGCCGAGTTGTTTTAAGGCCGAGGTTAAACCTGCGTTGTTGTCGGCGTTGTCGTTCAGAAATGCTCGTGGGTCTGTGCCGCCTAAATTGGGCAAGCTCCATTACTCATCCCCGGTCCACCAATATGAATAAGCTCTCTATAACTATAGTGTTCGGCGGTGGCTTAAGTCGTGCGCTCTGCGGAAGATTAGATAGATAGATAGATAGATAGATAGATAGATAGATAGATAGATAGATAGATAGATAGATAGATAGATAGATAGATAGATAGATAGATAGATAGATAGATAGATAGATAGATAGATAGATAGATAGATAGATAGATAGATAGATAGATATACGGGTAGCCAGACGAAAGAAGTGCAAACCCTTGGTGTTCCATTCAGGATGCTCATAGTCTTTTCCAGGATTACATTCGCGCAATATGTCTAAAGGGCCTCTTCGTGCATTGTGCGCGCCCCAATACCAATATGGAGGAGTTGTACGTTACATGTGTTGCAAGAATTGTTCCGCGAACTTTGATAGGAATAACGGGCTTTCTTGTAGGCAGGTTCACCAGGTTTCGCTACGATAAGTGAGTGAAGCTGCTTGAATTTCTTTCGCTCACTCCGAATGAATGAAAAAAAAGGGAAAAAACGAGCATGCAAGGCCGTTTGTACCTTGCGCGGTGTGCGTGGTCTATACGAGATTTCACTTACATGCGGCAAAGTTTATATCGGCCAGACCGGGCGCTGCGTTAATGACAGCGCAAGGGAGCACGTGCCTTCGATTAAAAGTTAGATCAATGCTCATTTAGCTATGCAGTGTGAATCCTACATGTGTGGGCCGGACCTTATAAATGTTCGCATACTTAGAAGGAGCAAGAACACTGTGGCACGGGAACTTTTTGGAGGCGTATTTTATCAATGTGAAACGAGACGTGTGCGTCCGTGACATTTTTGTCACCCTGCATAGCGCAATTTTTTTGTATCGTGATGTCATAAGCGTGAGATTGTACGACATTGTGCTGCGCAACTGTAACTGCGCACATGTCTGGATGTACATAAAAATGAGCATTTTTCAAAAATGTTCAGTTGTATGCTGATGCTCAGTCCTCTCCACTTCTTTTTTCGTCAACGTGGGTTGCGTCCTTAACCTTTCTTTCAACGTTAAAAGAAGGCCTTTCGCATATCTTATATATGGATCATTTCTCAGATGTATTTGACGTGATGATTCAGAAATATATCGATACCGATCTCCACAATAACTAAAATCTGGAATCGACTGTAGAGTTTTTGTTGCGCGGTGATGTTTCAACAAAAGGTAATCGCATGGAGTGCGTCCCGGAAAAAAGAAAGAAGTGCTCAAGAACAAACACGTCTGTATAGCTTACCTGAAAAAAGCGTTATTATTCACGATAGGCGAGACTATAATGGGAGCACCATTTAGTAATGTCACGAACAGCTACAAAGTCATAAAAAAGTATAGGACGATGACTGTCATGTGCGAGTCGCGGGCCGCTAGCGAAAGGTCGGCGGGCCGCATGTTTGAGAACCCTGCTCTCTACCAACTGAGCTACAGCTGTGGTCAACCCCCCTCTCGACTTTATGAGGTATAATTCGGTGATTTTCGGTGATTTTTTTCTTGTTTAACGTGACTGTGCCGTTAAGTTGAGCTGCCGCATCGGTATTTCTACGTAACACAATAGCACACGCAGGGCACTCAAATCGTTACACATGGAGCGCGCGCGAGAGACGGTGTTTCGATTAGTTCTAGGAGGGTTCATGTTTCCGAGCACATTAGGAACGGGCACGTTATATGCAGGTAAAGCGGAGCTGCTGTGGCATTTTGCTCTTCTCACACAGCTCAGTTCGCAGAGAAATTGCGTCTGTTGGAAGCAGTGGCGTCTGCCGCGCCATCAGGCTGTAGTGATTACTAGAGGCCGGACTTTTAGGCACTAAAAATCGTGTTTTAGGCGCCAAAAATAGGCAGGAAAAACACAGGCTTAGGCCCCCCAAAATCGTAAATATAGGCACAATAAATTTTTACAAAAACTCAAATTTTCAATAAGGACGTGCGCGACCTGGTCTACGACAGGAAATCAAACAAATGCTATATTTTATGATTGTACAAAGGCGTTAATGATTTAATATAGTCATGCAATGGTCCCTTTTCGGGCACGGTTTCCAGAACACGGTCTCTCCTTTTATTGTCCAGAATGGTAAGTGAAGTGTCCGCCATCGAATAAACACGCTCCTGTGTCTGCTTTTCGGCATGGCTGGGAAGGGCAGCACGGGATTCAATAGCCAGACCGCTAAAAGGCCAGAAAGGTCTGTTAGCCTTGTATTGGCCGGGTCTAATAGCGCATAGTCAATTTCTCGTCTTTGTTCGAACACCATAAAGGGCCCCTTACCAGGTTTGAGCGTTTCGAGCATGCACTGCACTAACGATCACGTCTGCCAAGATTTGCAACGCTACGCTCCCCGGAAGGAGGTGAAATGTCAGACTGAATGCCTCGTGCCCTTTACCTCACGGGCGCGCGCACCAATGTTGGGGAGGTGAAGTTCAACAAGGAATGGTCCTGCCTACGTCACAGTAGTACATGAAACTGCGAGAATTATTCGAGGCTACATGTGTAATTTGTGCAATCTGTTGCTTGAATAGATGAATGACAGTTAATAGAAATATTAAAACATACAAACGGAATGTGTGCGCACTTTAGTTTTTTCTTCGAATCGAGAGCGATGCGAGACTTAGCTGCCTATATTTCTTTTGTGTTCGTGTTCTCGCCGTTCCCGCGTCGTGCCGGCGCCAGCCCTGACAACGCTTAGCATGTTTTTGGTGCATTGTCCCTTACAGCAGTTCCAGCTGTGCGACGCGCTGTGTCGTGGTAAGGATACAGGATTCATGCCAGCCTCTCCAAACGCATATACGGATCCATCCCACAGAAACAGGCAGTACACTATAGGCACCGGGCGCGGGGCGAGTTTGGACTGGTGGCGCCTCTTTCGGTGGCAACGGGGAACTAATGGCGTGTGGGTGCCGGAACAGGCGCAGGCGCTTGCTGCGGGGGCGCGGGCTGGATGTTGGTTTCGCTTCATTGTACTCTTGTTGCTTGTGTCGTGCGCTGCCGAAATCTACGTGAAATGCTCGAAGACAAAAGATTACAATATCTGTTAACATATTAGGGTCGGCGAAGGATCAAAAATAAATGAAAAACAGAACGGGAACGGGGGCGTGCAGCTACAACTGAGGAATAAGTGCAATCGGCGAAGCATCCATTGAGTAAGGACAGAAAGGGAATGGGAAACGTACGCTCTCTTTTTTGAATGTTAGGGGACAATGTTAACGTATAGACAGAGTAACAAAGTATTAGGTAAAATTCGGGAGGTCCCACGCATTCTGGGAATCGATTTTATGCAAATCAGCGAGTCGCTGCATTTTTTTTTAGCTTTCAGTCAAGCGTAACGAGGTGGATCGACGCGTGTTTGTAAGTGGAGTAGTGTGCACATAAAGGGCTTACCAGGCATGCCGACTACACTGACGTTTAAAGGGTAACTTATGGTCTGACGTAATGTCAGCACTCATGTTAGAGAACAGACGTGTTTTATTGAAACGAAGCGCACGCTACGGTGCGATTCACATTTGGCGTCAATGCTGTGATATGATACGCGTAGCGTTTGTCAGTGTATTGTTCCGGGGTCGAGCAACGCTTGAATATAGCTTGTAGAGTCATAGGATCACATATGTAATGTTTATCTGGCGGTTATAAAAGCGGAGCCAACACTGAAACCAAAGGGGTACATAGTAGCGCGAACTTAGAATATGAAGGCACGAGAAAAGAAGTAGGAGGCAGCACCCAACCTTTCTGCTCCCTCCTATATCTTCTTTTCTCGTGTCTTTATTTTCTAAGCTTGCGCTACTATACCCCTTTGATGATAACCAACTCACCCAACAACAAGTCTTACTGAAAACAAAATTGGTGTTAAGCCGACGCAACGTCTGTTTCATAGGTGTATATGAGTAATGCTTATTACCTTGTCATGAAATTAGATAGTCGGCTCTGCGACCACAATTGACGTTGGTTGCACCGGCATTTTTCTTGCGAATATGATCTTTTCAAAAGTAAATTTAAGTCCCAGCTGGCTTGGCTCTGGGGTAAAATTCTTGATATCCACTCAGAGTACCTGGGTTCGACGCCTGCTGGCATCCGGATTTCTATTCTTTGCATGCGTCGGGTTCACGCGGCTGATGCCGGATTTTTTTACGTGCACCCGCTTAAATTATCAATGTCTGTTCTCGCCGTTCCTGGGTAGATATACACTGTGAATCACCTGTGGCTCATACCAGCAACCCGCGGCCCGTGGTATACGCCCGGTATGTGCCGCACGTGACTGGAAAGGGTTTCACGACTTATGCACGCCAAGATTTTTGCGCTACTCATACCACCATGTCACAACCAGACAGCCATGTTCATCTTATTTTCGTACCCACCTATGCCAATTTCGGTTAATTTCAACTTAAGGAGGCGACCACGAGAGCGCCCAGACGTAGGCGGCTAGATAGAGAGATAGAGGAATTTATAGATAGAGATAAGAAATGCTTTGCGTTTAAAATAGAAATAGCAATGGGGATACCTAGCTCCACATCGTAGCTTATCGCATTGAACTTCGTCTGCGGGGTGCACTTGCAAAGCAGTTTGCCCTCATTGTCACCTTTATATTCCGTGATGTCAAGCACTCACCTGCTTCGTGCAAGCGGTGACCCTTCTCTAGAGCAAACACACGAAAACGCGTACGCCGGCTGGTCAAGCCCTGAAAGCCGCAGCGCAATGTAACTCCATGGCATCGCCATTGGTGCACGCGCGCTGTCAGTACTTGCCTTCCCGCCAGAGGAGCAGCGAGTTTGGCAGTTAAAACACAAAGATGTTTATTTTACAACACTTTCGCCAATCGGGCCGGTCTCATTTGCAGTCCCGCAAGGGAGGAGGCATCGTGCCCCCTCTGGTCCGCCTCCAAACGAAAGCAAAGGCCTAAAAGCACAGTACCACGCAAAGAAGCCTAGTCGATTGACGTTCCGACGGTGCTCCTGGGTGTGAAGACATGAAAGGAACACGTGTCATCCTTTCTTGATGACTTGGCGAGCATTGAACGCTGCCACGACCGCAAACGACTGCGCGGGAGTCTCCCTGAAGCCCGACGACAGGCCCTATTATCTGAGCACGTGTCCGACAGTCGAACGCTTCGTGCTTTGTTCAAGAAACACTGTTGCTGCCGCTTCTCTTTGCCTTGGGCGACAAACGAAACAGCGCACAGCTTGCGATTGTCCAAAAAGAAACGCCGCCGCTGCTACTTGAATACGATGCCGAAAGTAGCAGAGCCTTCTCCGCGTCATCTGCTTCACATGCCAGTGCCGCCCCTGCCGCCGCTTGGGGCGCTTTTCGGGAGGCGCACCGCTGGCGCCGTGCGACGGCCGCCCGGTGCCTATAGAGCGAACGCCGAAACGATACAACACCGCTTGTGCGCACGACCTGGCTTGGGCATGTCATGTGCACATAGTGTAATCTTGCGTGCGCATGGCGTGTTGATGCGTCAACGTCGTGTGATCTTCCGGCTCCGAGTTTCTCTGATACCGAACAGGGCAGGGAAGGAATTTGGCTTGGGAGTGGCAAAGGATTCAAGCTCACCTACCGGCATTATGCTTTCGCGGCTCGTAATGAACCAATTAAAAAGTTCTTGTGGTACAAAGCTCTTCATTGGGCACGCGAACACTTCCAGTATCTGACTAAAATATCTCATGTGACCTGGTGAAGCGCCCTTTAAGAGTAAATTACAAACGAAACAAAAGCCATGTGCACATCTGATTTTTTTTTTACCTACTTTCTATTTTCCCCTGACGGCACTCCATGGTTTCGCATTCGTTCTCCATATTGCTGCTGCTGCGCACAGGCACCTCCTGTTTTCTGCCCCCCCACCACGCCCGTCTTCAACGAGGTGCTTCAATTCCATGGGAACACTGGACTGGAAAACCGGCGGTAAAAGCCGCCCGCCACGTCCTCGGCCATAGACGCCACTCTCCTCTTCTTCCCCTCTCCTCTTCCCGCCTGCCTGCCTGCCTGGGACGTGCTCCCATTTTTGGTTGCAGAAATAGCGTCTTTTCCTCTACCCTGCTCCAGCCGCTCGCGCCATGTCAGTGCGGTGGGGTAAGGTGGCCGGCGCGTCCCATTTCACTGCTGCTACCGGTTGCTTCCCGGATGTTTGTTGAACTAGGGAACTAGGTTGTTGCACCCCATAAAGTTCTGAAACGTCAATTTTGCCCGGTAACATGAATTACGGTCTCAAACTGTACTCGAAAGCAAAATTTGAGGCTAAATAGCGTCGATATAGGCACCAATTTTGAAAATAGGCATTTATGGGCACTTATAGACATTTAGGCACAAACCCCAAAAATAGGCATTTATAGGCACTATAAAAACACTATAAAAGCCCTCCTTTACCCCTAATTCATGCTGATATATCAAAGTGGCGCGATAGGAACGCAAGGAAAAAAATAGGCATTTGCCTATAATCCGGTCTCTAGTGATTACGATGCAGCTGCTGTGCGCATCAATCGATGTATGTTTGCGCTATGATTACGGCAGCGTTTTCGCCGAGCTAGCGTAACTTAGGCAAGATTATTTACATTTAGCATTCGTTATTACTTTAGACCGTTTTCAAGGGAAGTTAGAGCGTATGTCGCTTCGAACGAGCGCACAATGCCATACTCCTCTGATTTATATCTTTCAGGAATAAGGGACCCAGCTCACTAAACGTATGTACATAGAGAAGACGACAGAACGATGCCGGGGAACATTTTGGTCGATGCTAGTGCATGATTCTGGAGCACAGTGCTGGGCTACGACCTCTATTTAGAGTGAGCCTACCATACCCCTGAGCGCTCCTTGTCCTTGGAAAAGCGTTCACTTTTGTGGCTCAGTTATCTAAAAAAATATCCCATGCCGCCAAGCATTAAACCTTCCTGTACCACACTGATGTGCGCGGATGGCCGACAGCCTTGCACGGCAGTCATGTATGAGCGAATTACAGCAATTCCAACGCGCGCACCGTGTGTTTACTGCAATGTGAGATGCGTCAAGGCCAAATACGCTACCATCGGAGCAATTTTAGGGGCGCAGCTCCTCTTAGTCTAACCTTGTTCTACGTCAGGCGTAACCGGCAGTATCTCGTGATAATGATGATGATGACGCTGATGACCATGAAGAATAAGCGCGTTCCAGACCACCTCTAGTTCCCATCGTGTGCACCGAGGAAGCAGAGCGTCCCGCAGGCGGTGTGGCCATCTATGTCAAGCCAACGCCTCCTCTATTTTATCAATGCCAGCCAAATGCGCCCGTTCCAGCCGTTCACCACCCTCTCCTCTAGCCCTTTCCTACTCTCACCCATCGCCTAGCCTTCGCGTGTGCTTTGCGTTCAAGGGGGAGAGCACCTGTGATGCAGTGCCTCACGACGGAAAATATATGAAGTAATTTTTTGTTCAGTTGTGTGCAGATCCGTGGGGCGGCGTCTTGCATCCCTCGTGTTCACTATGTTGGCGGTCACGCTGGCTCTGTAAGGGACACGGTGTTTTGAGATAGCGCGTGCCCGTTCGTGGCGCTATGCGGGCAACCAATGGGGACGCGTCACTGCGATGCTGCATTGCATGTGCTGCATTTAAAAGGTGCCACACGAGCGCTGTGAGGCGGCGGCGGCATTGCTTCGAGCTACAAAGAAGGAGCACGAAGAAACAAATCTGACAGACGCATGATATTGGAGAGGGAAAACGCTTCTATCGCATCTCCGTGGGAAAGCGCTTGGACGCACGTGTGACGAAACAGCCCCACCCATTATGCAGCGTCGCATCACGACCACTCCCTGAACTAAAGCGGACCGACGGCTCCCTTTGAGGAGCGAGCGTTTGCACTGGCATTGTAAATAGAGGAGGCGTTGGTCAAGCAGAACACTAGTACAATAAGGCCGTCCACCACCACTACAGTCACTAGAGTCATGGCCGAGAGCATAGAGGGGCAGCATAGCAATGGCTAGGCAGGTGGTGTCTGTCGCCCAGGTTGGCTCCAGTCCTTGACCTTGCTTGGATGTGCTTGCGGGGGGCTTCCTCCCTCCCCCCGTCCTACACCCCTCCAGAGCATGCGCGTCCCCTCCACCTCGCTCTCCTCTCCAACGCTCACCCCCCTTTCTCTCCTCTAGCAAACCTCTACTGTACGGAGCAGCGCCCGCGTCCTACACCCCCTCCAGAGCATGCGTGTCCCCTCCCCCTCTCTCTCCTCTCCAACGCTCACCCCCCTTTCTCTCCTCTAGGAATCTTCTACTCTACGGAGCGGCATCCGCGTTCCACATCCCCACAGCGGATGTGCGTCCTCTCTCTCCTCTACGCTCACCCACTCTCTCCCCTCTAGGAATCCTCTACGGTGCCATATAAGAACCCCTATCCTTCCATGAAGCCGTTATAATGAAGGGGGACCGGAAGCCACGTCTAGCTACCTTTTACGAAAAAAATAAAATTTCTTGTATATATACACAGAGTGTTTGTCACGTCTTTGATGATGTACTGGACGAAGATTCACGGTTTACCGATAAACCTCCAGAGCTTCGCCCACTCATCATCATTCACTCCGTGGACATGCTTTGATTTTTTTTAAGGTCAAAATAACTTTCGAAAGCGAAGAAAGTGTGAAGAACAACAACCCGAACTGCATGTCCAGCCACGGAAGCTATGCGGATACAAAAAAATCACAGCATATCCGCGGAGTGAATGATGATGAGTGGGCGAAGCTCCGGAGGTACATCATCAAAGAAGTGATGGTGGTTGGTTGCATGTGGTCAAACGATATGCATATGAGACCATATCGCGATGCCATGTGTTGTATGGCATCGCGATCGTCATCGTCATCAGCGTCATCGTTATGACGCATAGTGGGTATATTACATGTGGGGTGTGCCGTGATGGCAGCGTCGTCGTCATCACACAGGGAGATACTGCTGGTTACGCAGTATCTCCCTGTGTGCTGGTTACGCAGTTACGATGTGCATGTGAGACCATATCGCGATGCCATGTGTTGTATGGCATCGCGATCGTCATCGTCATCACGCAGGTGGCTACTACAAACGTGGGACGCACGACCCACGGCATAAGGAGCTTCGCCCCTAAAAACTTCCCCATCTCCCGCTAAAGGGAACCATGTGTGGATGCGAAGCAGCGGGGAGATAATTAACTTGAGCGGGAGGAACGTCGCCGCTCTCGTTTCACGGCAGCGGTCCGGGCGCTCATCGCGGCGCTGCACAGGAGAGAGAATGAGGCGCGCGCGCTCCGTCATTTTAATACCGAGGAACTACCGTGGCGCCCCCCAGCGGAGTATGCAGCTGTCGCACCACCAGTCGTGCGTGCCGCTCCGTAGAGGATTCCTAGAGGAGAGGACGGGGGGGACCTTAGGAGAGCAGAGAGAAGGGGAGGGGACGTGCATGCGCTGTGGGGGGTGTGGGACGCGGGAGGCGCTCCGTAGAGTAGAGGATTCCTAGAGGATAGAGGGGGGAGAGGACGCGCATGCGCTGTGGGAATGTGGGACGCAGGCGCCGCTTCGTAGAGTAGTGGATTCCTAGAGTAGAGAAAGAGGGTGAGCGTAGGTGAGGATACGGGTAGGGGGCGCGCATGCGCTGTGGGGGGTGTGGGACGCGGGGGGCCGCTCCGTAGAGTAGAGGATTCCTAGAGGAGAGAAAGGGGTGAGCGTAGGAGAGGAGAGAGAGAGAGGGGGGGACGTCCATGTGCTGTGGTGGTGTGGGACACGGAAACGGACTAAGCCCCCTCCAAACACATGCAAGCAAGATCAAGGAATGGGGTCAACCTGGGCGACAGACACCACCTGCCTAGCCATGGCTAAGCAGCCTCTCTGTGCTCTCGGCCATGACTCTGATGACTGTGGTAGTGGTTGACGGCCTTCATATTACTACAGTGTTCTGGTTCGCATAATGGGTGCTTTACTACTTCGTGAAAGTGGCCGGACGAGGGAGGGACGCGGGCGCCGCTCCGTATAGTAGAGGATTCCTAGAGGAGAGGAAGGGGGGGAGCGTATGAGAGTAGAGAGAGGGGGTGTGGAGACGTGGGACGCTGAAAGGACAAAGCCCCCGCAAGCACATGCAAGCAAGATCAAGGAATGGAGTCAACGGGACTCGGGTGCCGCTCCGTAGAGAAGAGGATTCCTAGGGGAGAGAATGGTGGGGAGCGTAGGAGAGGAGAGAGAGGGGGAGTGAGACACGGGAGGGAGGGACGGACAAAGCCCCCCGCAAGCACATGCAAGCAAGATCAAGGAATGGAGTCAACGTGGGCGACAGACACCACCGGTAGTGCGCGTTATTCTTTGCTTGCACCCACCACCTGCCTAACCATTGCTAAGCAGCCATTCTGTGCTCTCGGCCATGACTCTTGTGACTGTGGTGGTGGTTGACGGCCTTATTAGATGTGAAGCATCTTATGGCGAAGCTTAATCCGGTGGTGGTGGTGGTGGTGGTGGTGTGCCGCGTGCCCACCCTTACTGCGCATGCGCAAACAGTTAAAGAAAAAATAAAAATAAAAAAACCTCCTCTCCCTCTCTCTCTCCTCTAGGCATCCCTCCCCCACGGCAACCACACCCTCACTGCGCATGCGCCTTATTTCCTCTCTCCCCCCTCTTACACTCCCCCCCTCTCTCCATCCCTGCCCGCGGCGTCTAACTCCCCCTGCGCATGCGCGTCCCCCCCTCTCTCTCCTCTCCTACGCTCCCCCCCCTCTCTCCTCTACGCATCCCTGCCCACGGCGTTCACACTCCCACTGCGCATGCGTGTCACCCCCTCTCTCTCCTCTCCTCCGCTTCCCCCTCTCTCGCCTCGCGACGCCGACGCAGGCAGCGTCTGCTAGCGAGTTTCTTGGTTGAAAAAACCGACTGCTCGCGCTGCACAACCGTTCACTGGCCATCCCGTATATATGGCAATGGATCTTGACCTCCAAGGTGGTGCCGGTGGAAGATTTCTCCTGTGCGTTGTTGAACAATAAAAATTCGCAGCGTGCGCGTTAACTGAAAGCGGAGTGCGGGTCTCTGTGTCCAGTCGGAGTCTTCTGTCTCTCATTGCCCATTAGCAGCGATTGGCATGTTCCAGTAGGAAACACCGCTCCATCACTGCGTGCTTTGCGCCTCCTCAGTTTTCTCTCCTGCGCAACGCTGCGATAGGGCCAGCGTCAACGCCACCGCCAGTGTAAGCGTTAGCGCCCGCTGCTTCACATCTACACATGGTTCCCTTTAGCGGGAGATGGTGTAATTTTTGTACTACAGTGTTCTGGTTCGCATAGTGGCTGCTTCCCTACTTCATGAAAGTGACCGGACGCGGGACGCCGGACGCGGGAGGGCCGGACACAGCCCCGAGGATAAGATGCTTCGGATCTAAAACCGCCGGGCCTTCGCTGAACGCGCAGCACAAGCAGAGTGAAAGCTCAAAGAGTGGCCTTTCCAGAGAGAGAGATAAAGAGAAGAGGAAGGCAGGGAGGTTAACCAGAAGGTAGTATCTGGTATGCTGCCCTGCACTGGGGTTGGGGAACAGGGGGTTGAAAGAGAGAGAGAGAGAAAAAAGCCGGCAGATCCCACGCACTGTGGGAATCGATGTAATGCGAAGCAGCCAGGAAGGAGCAAATCATGCTTTACATAATTTGCATGTCATGTTTTACATGTTACGACCTGTCATTTGTGTTCGCCATACAGTCACGTCGCGATATACCAATTTTGGTGTATGTCAAGCTAACGAACTGGACGCAAGCGCACCATGTGCGTGGCATGTAAATGGCATCGTAGATGACATGCATGCCAAGATTTTCATGTTACCACCTGCCTCCTATGTTCGTTATATAGTCATGTCACTCAATACCAAATTTGGTGTATATCAAGCTAACGAAACGGCCGCGAGCGCGCCATGAGCGTGGAATGCAAGTCATGTCGCTCATGAGATGTCACGATTTCCATATTACCACTTGTCATTTATGTTCGTCATACAGTCATGTCACTCAATACCAAATTTGGTGTATATCAAGCTAACGAAACGGCCGCGAGCGCGCCATGAGCGTGGCATGCAAGTCATGTCGCACATGACAAGTCATGATTTCCATATTACCACTTGTCATTTATGTTCGTCATACAGTCACGTCACTGAATACCAAGTTTGGTGTATATGAAGCTAACGAAACGGCCGCGAGCACGCCATGAGCGTGGCATGCAAGTCATGTCGCACATGACAAGTCATGATTTCCAAATTATCACGGGTCATTTATGTTCTTCATACAGTCACGTCACTCTATACCAAATTTGGTGTATATCAAGCTAACGAAACGGCCGCTAGCGCGCCATGAGCGTGGCATGCAAGTCATGCCGCACATGACAAGTCATGATTTACATATTACCACTTGTCATTTATGTTCGTCATACAGTCATGTCACTCAATACCAAATTTGGTGTATATCAAGCTAACGAAACGGCCGCGAGCGCGCTATGAGCGTGGAATGCAAGTCATGTCGCTCATGAAGTCATGATTTTCATATTACCACTTGTCATTTATGTTCGTCATACAGTCATGTCACTCAATCCCAAATTTGGTGTATATCAAGCTAACGAAACGGCCGCGAGCACGTCATGAGCGTGGAATGTAAATCATACTTTTCATGACAAGTTAGTCATGATTTTCATGATATAACCAGCCATTTACGTTCGTCATACAGTCATGTTATGCCATACCAAATTTGGTATAAATCCCATTAACGATACGGCCAGGAGAGCACAAAGTCGTAGGCGGCTAGATAGCTAGATATAGATACGCTCAAAGTCGCCGAAGTTCGCTAAGAAATGCTTCGCATTTAAAAAGAAAAAAAAACCGCAGCCGCACACACAAACACGAGAACGTTCCGCTTAGAGTCGTTCTGATAGGCCAGTAGATCGCAGGAAGTCTATTAGTGCTTGTAAGGCCTTCGTCTGCGATGTTAGGTCTGAACGATGACGTAATAGTCTTTCTTCAGATAGGGGCTGGTCGTCGATCTTGTTGAAGGCCTGACAAAGAGCTTGTCTCTGTGTGGCATATTCCGGACAGTCACACAGAACATGTCGAATTGTTTCTTCGTCGCCGCAATGTTCACAGGCGGCGGTGTCGGCCATGGCTATACGGAACGCATACGCCTGGGTAAACGCAACGCCGAGCCATAATCTACACAGGACGGTAGCGTCACCTCGACGAAGCTTTGGTGGAATTCTAAGGCTTAACGTGGGATCGAGGGAGTGCAATCGTGCATGCATGAAATGTGGCTCATTCCAATTTGATGTGGTGCAATGGCGAGCGAGCATGCGGAGCTTCCGAGCAGCGTCTGTCCTCGAAAGAGGTATCGACAGGTCGCGGTCCTCTGTAGGGGCTGAACGGGCAGCTTGATCGGCCCGTTCATTACCGATGATGCCACAGTGACTAGGTAGCCACTGAAATGCAATGTGGTGTCCCTTCTCGGTTAGATGGTGTAACATCTCTGCAGTCTCAAATGTCAACTGTTCGTGTGGACCGCGGCGTAAAGGCGACAGTAGAGATTGCAGTGCCGCCTTGGAGTCGCAGAAAATCGTCCACCTTTTTCTCATATGGTCATTAATGAGAAGCAGCGCGGCGCGAAGCGCTGTGAGCTCTGCTGCCGTCGAAGTTGTCGGGTGAGCCGTCCTGAACTTGATAGTTGTGGCGATCGTTGGAACCACGACCGCCGCTGTTGAGCTGCTCGGTAGAACGGAGCCGTCGGTGTAGATGTGAGTGGAGTCTTGATATTTCTCGTACAACAGAAATAACGCGAGCTGTTTAAGAGCTGGTGCTGACAGATCTTGTTTCTTCCGGACGCCTGGTATTGTCAGGTTGACGATTGGCTGTTTGAGGCACCATGGAGGAACCGAGGGTCTCGCTGCAGGCGTGAAGCCAGTTGGTAGAGCCTCGCCATGTGCGATCACTGTTCGGCAAAAGGAGGCGCGTGGTCGCTCCGCTGGTAGAGAGGCTAGGTGGTCGTGCGGAGTCCGGGCAAGATGCCTTATGTGCGTCCTCAGCGCTTCAACCTCAATATGAGTCCTTACGAGGTGGTCCTTAGCGATGCCTATTGTCGGCACTGTTGAGGCACTCTTAGGCAGGCCTAAACAAATTCGGAGGGTCTGGGCTTGAACACTTTGTAGCATTCGTTGACTTGTCTTGTTTACGTTAGTTAACGCAGGCAAACTGTAGCGCAGGAAACCAAGAAAAAGCACCCTGTACAGTTGTAACATGGCACTGGGCGACATTCCCCAATTCTTTCCAGCTAAAAACTTGAAGAGATGACAAATGCCCGTCAACCGCTTTTTGAGGTACGAGACGTGAGCCTTCTTTAACACTCATGGGGAAACGACAAGTACCCTTGCATGGTACCCACTACAACATAGATCATCATAGTTTTTGTGAATTAGGGAAGCGCGCACTATTCCAATGGAATTCGTTATTCTTCGGAGAAGCGTGGTACCCGCTACACACCTGTAAGGCATTATGTGCACATTGTTGATGCTGCGACTGACGGCAATTAAGAATTCTGTCTGAGCCTTTTTTAATGGGTTGGAAGCATTCAACTATCCACTCGTTACACAATTCACATTCTCTGACGCTAGGTTGTTACTTTACCCTTCTGAAACGCTCTGTCGCACATGTTAACGAGATTCCTTAAGCGACATGAAGCGTGCCTTGAGTCAGTTTGCAACGTAGTTCCAAGGACAGGGGTGGCTCTGTGGTAGAATACTGGGCCGCCACGCAGAGGACCCGGGTTCGAATCCGATTCTGTCCTGGGTATTTTTATTTATTTCGTTTCTTTTTTCGCGCGATAGTGGTTATGGACCCCGGTGACGGCGGCGGACAACGTCGGCGCCAGAATTGGTCGATGTTGTGATCTCATAACAGTTTTCGCTGCAAAACACTGCAGCTGCGCCGCTTTACAACGGATAATTTCAAACAGAAAGCAATTCGCACCATCCATCTCGTGGTGTTTATACTCTAAACATGCTTTTTTTTTCTGGTGTACGCAGGTTGACGACCTCTTGACAGATGGTCATTCTTAGATATGAACAACATGTGCTTACCAAGTCCCTCTGTCAAAGTGCGCAAAGAGAAGAATTCAGGTATTGCGTATGCAAGCATTAAGCTTAGGGTGCGCGTAGGTTTTCTCGAATCGCTGATGTGTCAAGTGATAGGCTCCGGCGGCTACCGTGTTCTTACCGACGTGGAGAACGGAGGGGGTCGGATACAGTTTGGCGGCAGTGCGCATCGACTTCACATCGCCTGATACTGTATATTTTTTCACGCAGCCTGTTTGAAGTGTGCACAGCGAAACTGCCCTTTGAAGCGGAAAAAGCATCGGATCCGTCGGTAGCCGGCCACATCAGCTGTTGGTGGTGGAAGCAAGGACACACTGCTCCTGCGCATGTCACGCGATTTCTTGGCCCTGCATATATAAACCTACCATCCATCGGCTGATCTTCAGTTTGGCGGCAGTGCGCATCGACTTCACATCGCCTGATACTGTATATTTTTTCACGCAGGTGAGCGTTGTTCCACTTGCGTTAAAACTATTAGTGTTTTGACTTTTGCACTGCTGCCAAACTACTGTGTTTGTGTTTCTTGACATGTCGAAGGATATTAACAAAGCGCTCGAGGATTTTAAGAGAGAAATCCGGGCCGAGCTCCATGGTTTCAAACAGAGCGTTGATCACTGTAGCGGGACTTGTGACAATGTCAATTTGCTCTCGCAAGAACTCAAGGCTTTGAGCGAGGAACTAGTAACAACACGGAAAGCTAATGAAAAACTAGTGACAGAAAATCGACAGCTACAGATAAAAGTGGAAGAGCTCGAGCAATATACCCGTGCTAACAACCTTGAAATTAAAGGTGCGCCAAATGAAGGAGAGCCATTTGAGATTGTGAAAAAACTGTGTGCTGCAATCCAGGAACCGGTCCCGGAATCTGACATTGACACCTGTCACAGGATGGGTATATCTAAGGAAGGAACTAGGAGCATTGTCGTACGTTTTGTGCGACGCGACAAACGGAATGCCGTTCTCATGAAAGCCAGAAAAGTGAGGCCATCGGCTAAAGAAATTGGTCTCAAGACCTCAGCACCAATCTTTGTAAATGAAAACTTAACCCGTCAGGGTAAACAGTTTCTTGGTGCTGCGGTGGCAAAGAAACGGGAAGTTGGCTGGCGATTCGTCTGGACGCAAAGAGGGAAAATCTTCGCGACGAAATCGGAGACATCGGAGATACTTGGAATCTGTTGTCGGGAAAATATAGATAAGATGCAGTAATACTTAACTCTGGAAATTGAGCCGTTTTAAATGCCCCAAGATGGCCAATGTTTCAGATTGCCAATATTATGACCAAGATAATCTCTTATGCATCTTAAAAGTGTTGTCTGAACGGTTCGCTGCATTTCATCTAAATGGTCGCAACATTAGAAATAAAACGGATGACATTAGCCTGTTCCTCAATCGTTTTCAGAGTAAATTTCATGTTTTGTGTTTTACGGATTCTTGGCTGACTCCAAAAGATAGCCCACCACAGTTCGCCAGTTATGTTCATAATGGCATTGTTCGTTCTTCAAATCGGGGTGGTGGTATCAGTATGTATGTTTAAGATACCCTCAATCATGACGTTATCGACGACTCGACCTGTATCACGCCTCAAATAGAGTGCCTTACAATGTGTGTGCAAAATGTAATAGTTGCAACTGTTTATCGACCTCCCACTGGGTATAAGTCTGAATTTTTTGCTTTTATAGAAAAGCTACTGCGCAAACTCCATGTGATGCGCAGTCCATTCCTTATCATGGGCGATGTAAATATTGACATGCTCATTGGGAATGCATCTTGTGAGCAGATGAAAGCTATTCTAGACTCGTTTGCTTGTTCAAATGTCATCACGCAACCTACTCGTCTTACCGCCCACAGTGGCACTTTGCTCGATATAAGTATCACAAACGCCCCCCAGTCAAAATTGCATCAGTGGTATATTATCACTTGATGCAAGCGATCACCTGCCTATCTTCACATTTTTGCCACTTGACAGTGACAGGCGTGACTCCAACGAAAAGCCATGTTATCGTAGAATGAACGCGGATCAGCTTAACGAATTTTATCATGCGATGGAAACTACGAACTGGAACTTCGTTTACGCAGAAAAAGACCCTGATAAAGCATACAATCTTTTTAATGAAGCACTTAAGGTTATCTATGACCGACACTTCCCACTTGTTCCGTTCCGCAGGAAGAAAAAAGATTCCCAAGCCTTGGATTAGTCGATGTTTGTACAAAAGAATAAAACATAAAAACAGAATGTATCATGCATTTGTACAGACACGTGATGCTGCTCTACTTAGCGAATTTAAAAAATACCGTAAGAAGTTAAATGCCGATTTGAAAAAGGCTAAGACCTGCTACTATCAAACGCTTTTTGCTAGCATACTTAATGAACCTAGAAAGCTGTGGAACGAAATAAATAATTTATCTAACAACTCGAAAGTAAAACGTCGTATTAACATAGCAGCTTTTGCCAATGGCAAAACGGAATTGCAAGCACTCGCAGAAATGAACGAACACTTTACGAATGTGGGTGAATTTCAAAGAAATCTCGGCTCTTAATCCAGTCATGTTTCTATACATAACCGCGAAAGGTTGCTACAATCAATTAGTTTATGCCCGACAAGTCCACAAGAGGTAGAAAAATTATTGGGCAAAATTAGAAACAATGTTTCGGCAGGAATTGATGATTTATGTGCCTTGCCTATTAAATACGTTGCGCCTCTTATGTCTTCATCATTAACACATATTAATAATAGCATGCTTGAAACTGGAATCTTCCCCTTAGATCTGAAGCTTGCTCGCATATGCCCGGTATATAAGGGAGGTGCTGTTGGTGATATAAGTAATTACAGACCAATTTCGGTGCTACCCGTGTTATCTAAGGTATTTGAAAATGTTAGCAACACGCGTCTTGTTAACTTCATAAATAAGCACCAAATTATAAACGATGCACAGTACGGTTTCCAGAAAAAAGAAACCACTGAGATAGCTATGTTACATGTGAAGGATAAAATACTATATGACATTGAAAACAAACTTTACAGTGTAGGTCTATTCATTGATCTAAGGAAAGCGTTCGATTGCGTTAATCACGACATTTTGCTACTGAAACTTAATGATTATGGCATTCGCGGCGTCGCCCTAGATCGTTTAAAGAGTTATCTTTCTTGTAGAAAGCAGTGTATCAAAATTGGTGATGTTACCTCTCCTACAACCACGATAAAACAAGGAGTGCCCCAGGGGTCGATCCTGGGACCCCTGTTATTTATATTATATGTTAACGACCTCTTTGATATTCCTAACTCTCCCAAGTTAGTAATGTACGCTGACGACACTAATGTCTTTTTTTCAGCGCACACACTTACTCAGCTTCAGAAAGCGATAAACGAATATCTTGTTCAGCTGGATGGTTGGCTTCATGCAAATACATTATCCCTAAATGTAAAGAAATCTAATTATGTCATTTTCAAGCCCGCTAATAAGCCTGTGACATTGAGCTTATGCTAACGTATCAGGGCACCGTTTTAGAGCGTGTAAAATGCTTGAAATTTTTGGGTGTGTGGTTTGAAGAAAGCATGTCGTGGAATACGCACATCAACAAACTAACTTCAGAGCTAAGCAGAGCCGCCGGTATGATATATAAACTCTCTGATTTAATTCCATTACATCTAAAAAAGGCGCTATATTACGCGCAATTCTACTCCCGGCTGTCTTATTGCACACTTGTTTGGGGTACCACAACAACAACAAATTACAACAAGCTGGAAACAATGCAAAAGAAAGTGCTCAGACTATTCGAGAATTATTTCGGGGAGCCAAACGACTTACCAACAAATCCTTTATTTATTAAGCATAATTTGCTTGAAGCAAGTAAATTATATGACCATCAACTCCTCCTGCACATACAGAAACATATTCTGATAGACATGGCACATGCAACATCAGGACGTTATCCCCTACGTTATACTCGGACACCAATACAACGAACAGGTACAAATTACGGAAGGTCAGCCCTCACCTATCAGATACCTTCACTAATAAATCGTGTATCTTCACAAATAAATTTTGATATCCCACCCCATAGATTTAAAAAAACAAATAAGACTTTTTCTATTAAACCACTGTACAGCCGTTACAACATAATCTCATTTATTGTCACTGTACCTTTATTCTTGCATTGCCAAACTTTTATTTTTTTAATGTTCTAAGTTTGGATCTTCGGAATGTGCGGTTTTCATGTATGGGTGCATTTTAATTTCTTGTGTATTTCCCTGTAATATTCACGTTCGCTGTATCTGTGCATTTTTGTTGTATCTTTTTATATTTGTTTTCCTGTGTACCGATGCTATTATATCTTATTAAGTTGTATTAGTTATACAACTCGACTTTTTATTCATTGCTGCCTGTATGGTCCCCCCAGGTCCCTTCAAGCTGTCTTTAACAGCTTTTTTGCCTGGGGAACCCCCAACTTCTTGTGTTGGAAAATGAAGTTCAAAGTACATCTAGGCGTGCGTCGCATGTTTGCAATATCGAAGTTGATGCTAATTCCCCGGAGCCGCGCGGGAGCCAGAGAGAACCGATTATCTAGGTCGCGGACTTCCCTTTATTGTAGCGAGAGCTACATTGGCCATATTCTCGTTGTTTTGCTGTGGCCGGTGGCCGCACCGCGAGCTGAGCCGTTGCCTAGGAATCACCGCAGCTGGCAGCACCGCTCGCCGCGCCATGTGGTATGACATCAGAGGAGGAGCCGGCGTTGCATCGTATATATAGGAGGGACGGCTCGGTGGGATTCGTCGGCAGATGTGGAAAGTGAGTCGGAGAGACTGAAAGAAGCCATGTTTATTCATCGGAACGAAACCAAGAGGGGCAGTGAGCCGAAGAGACGGAGGAAGAACGAGCCGGACGCCTCGAGAAGCGGAACAGTGCAGAGAACCAAGATAAACAATAAAATAAACCGTACATCTCGCTACGCACACCCAGACATAACCGAGTTAAGCCACAGGAAATTTTCGCTTGCCTGCGCGTGAACAATGATTCAAAAATCAGTTTTCTCCGAGCGATCGTTTTCTATCGCCGGAGAGCAACGTGTTGCTTCCTCGTTATTCCCGACGCCTGCACAAAAATTGCACAGCTCTACTCTTCGTTAACAACCCGTGCATACACGCTCTCAGAAATGGGATACAGAGTATTCTGCGCGTGTATTATATACTAACACTACACACTTGCGCCCAATTTTTATCTCCGAGATTTCGTGCAATGATAAAAAGAAATTTCGGGAAAAAAAGCTAAGGCTATGCGCTTCAGCTAGGATACAGTGCTCTTCTTTCTTATTCTCTATTAGGTGATTAATGAGCAGTGCACTTAGCGTGAACCACCGAACCTAAAAAAATCCAGCCAGCTCTGTCGAAACAGCGAAGCTTATGCTCGTCCATCATCAGGCTATATCGTACTTCTGTATTTTTCAAGTCCTCCGTTCGTTGGCGCTTAGCTTCGGCCTCTGTTGCACGAACATCGCGGTTGGCTCGGCGACGACATGGCCGCTCTCGCGTCAACTCTCGCTGACGCTCATGTCGGGCGCCTTCTTCAACGGGAGAATGAGAAATGTTCACCATCTCGAAAGTGGAAACTCTTGAACACTGACACTGATGCGCTATTTTACACTCAACTGTGCCTAGCCGTCACCCCATCTTGGCGCGTTTCTCGTAGGTTCACCCCTCGACATCCTCCGCCCTCGCCCACGCCTCTCGCAGCCCACACAGCGCTCCTCTTCCCACCGAGGCTCACTCTCGCCACAACACGAGACCACATGATCAGCGCTACCACAACGCCGGACATGACAGCCTCGGCTAAGAACAGCTTTGCTGTTTAAGTGTGGCTTCGTACGCGGCCCGCTTTTTGTTTGATTTCTGCTCTATCTGTACTTATCCACGCTGGTACCGTCCGCTGCGTTAGTTGCAATTCTGACTTACAAATAATAAAGGCAGACTAAACACAGAACGTGTAGTTTATAGCAAAAGGATGTAAAACTGGAAGTGTTGGTTGAGGTTCGTTTTTAAGGCTGCGCAAAAGAAGGATGCACAAGACAAAGAGGTCCCCAAGGCGCTGGACTAACGTCAGCTCAAGGGTTAATAGCAAACGTGAAGGATTAAATACACAAGAAACGGCCACATGGGTCCGCGTCCAATGCCACCATCATGGGTAAAAATTTCTAATAAGCAGGGGCCAACTTCACAAATCTTCCCTTACGTAATTGCGTTTTCCCATTAGTCAGCCGGCTTCACTAACGATATGTTCTGTATCATTAGAAGAAGATTCACTAGAAGATTTCTTGCATGAATGTGTTGATTCCCACTTTGTTTCTTAAGGGTTCTATTCTTGTTTATTTGTCTCTTTTCCTTGCAGTGTTGCATTGCTTTTCTGTTGTCTGTTGATGTAAAAAAAAACAAGAAAACCCACTCCTGCGATAGCCCACATTGGGCTGCAGTACGTAAAAATAAATAAAATAAATAAATTATTGGCTGAAATATTTCATTGCGATAGCTTTTAGCGTAACATGGTTTTGTTTGTGCACGCCCGAAATTTTAGAATCCACTGGGCTGATAGATGAAACTGAGACGGAAAAATCGTGATTTTTCTCAATCTGACCTGTCCCGATGATTTCACTTGGGTTCTTGTACAGATGTCCGAATATAACATCGACCGTCCTCTTCAGGCATGCTTATTGTTCTATGTGGTTCGCCCTCCCGTTATAGTATCGTTATGCGTTTATGTCTATTCGTGTATTAACCATGATTTTTTTGATGGTCAAGAAAATATGCACACGAATATACTGGCTGGCATTGCCGTAATATGTTCAATGGTTATATTTTTACTCTTCAGAACTACTCCTAGTTATTATAGGCTGCAGAATTCCAGAAACTCCAATCTGGGATGGACGGAGCGAGGGCTGTGTGGGCCGTGTGCGATTGAATATTCCGAATGCGCATGCGCTTTGTCTCTATACCGCTTCTAATAAAGGAAATGGCTGTGTTGCAAAGCTGGCTGCTTTTTCCTTTTTAGCGCGGTCACTTTTCCCTCTTGGCTTTGATTTCGTGCTTCTCTATTAGAAAACTAGTTGGAAAACGCAAAAGAAAGGCTTTGTACGTGACTGTTTCTGATTAGAAAAATTCTGCGGCACTTCGAAGCAGTAGGCTACTGTCGCAAGAAATTCGACACGTGCATGAAATCTGCTCTTCCAACCAGTGCCGCCGCCAGACACTTCACTTTTTAAAAATAAGGATTGCTCCCACGTGAATACTGCTTCACTGCTTGTTCTCTAGTGAATGAAGAAAGTTTCTTAACCTCTAGAAAACACTGCGTGTGTCGTCACACAAGAAGCGTTCCGCCGGGCATCATACATTTAGCAAAATTAGAGAGGCATTTTCGAAACATAAAATATAACTTTTTGAAATATATCTGAGTGGAGTGCCAAGCGATTTTAATGGTATAGCTTGCGCAAAAGAAATGGGCTTAAAGAAAGAGACTAAAGGGATGGTTGTTGAATGGCGAGTTTATTAAGGCCCGCCGCTCCGCATATCGCATGTGATGAACTATTCGGAGAAAAGAGGAGGAGCGACACGGTTGGGCGATATAGTGTGTCGATGTTCCCCGTAACGGTTTGTTTTCTCGAGGTGCTGCAAAAGACGCACTAAAGAAGGAATAAAAAAAAAGGAAGGACCACCGGACAGCACTTGGCTATATTCCTTTTTTTTCCCTAAAAGGAACCTCATTATTATTTTTTTTATTTTTTAATTGCCTTCTTTACAAGTGCTGCACAAGCCATGTGCATTAACATATTCCCTGCTGGACAAATTGTAATCAGCGACGCATTCATCGCGATATTCGAAGCGGGAACATACGGTCAACGCAATTTAGGAACAAACGACAGAAGTTATTTCACAGTCGCGTGGTAACGTGAGTAAAAGACGATAACCTACTGCAGGAAAAAGACTCACTGGAGGCAGGCACATCGCACATTTGCGTTTTTAATGTATTCCCAAGGTACCAAGGACACGTGTGGAGTGATTTGGCCGCCGTGTTTCTCTCTTATTTTCTTCTCTTTCTCACAGCAGCCAACCTTCCCTTCCACGCACATGCCTTAGGACTAATGACTAGGTTGAGGAACGGCGAGAACTTCCGAAGGACGAATTTTGAGACTCTATTCCCTACTCTTCACTGACCTTAGCGACAACTGATGGCGCGGGCGTCAGAAACGATGTTGAACAAATGACGACTTCAGGTCGCAGCAGTCATGCTTTAGGGAGGCGCGGATAACGCGGCACTCAAAAAAAATCACAGCATATCCACGGGGTGAATGATGATGAGTGGGCGAAGCTCCGGAGGTTCATCACTCTTCCGTGAAAATTCGCCCATTACATCATCATGAAAGACGTGAGAACCAATGTGTACGCTTGGCAGCAGCTTCCCGCACTCGCGCAGCCTCGGGATCTGCCCGCCTGTACGCGCGTTTCCTCGCCGCTTCTCGGGCTCTCACAGTTTCTGGATCCGCTTCTCGGCGTCGCCGTGCACCTTCTGCTTCGTGGGCTCGAACGTCGGGCTCCGTTTCCGGCGCCTCCGTGCCTTCTTCGTCGCTCACCTTCTTCGTCGCTCATTGCGCGCTGACTGCCGAGCGAAAGAGGAAGCGCGCCAAGAGCGCCGCGCCACCCAGCGGTCTCCTATCACACTAGAGCACGCAGCGGAGCCATCTCCTACGCATCGGAATGGAGCGAGCGCCGCAGCGCCATCTAGTGATCAATTCACGTACTGCCACAGCGCAGCGCCATCTAGTGAACATTGTGAGAAGCAGCAGCGCCCATACATCTGAATGGAGCGAGCGCCGCAGCTTTTCATCATATATTCATCATATACAAGTACCGCCATCTAGCGGACATTCCAAGAACTAAACGAGAGGTGGCTACCTACAACTACATACATCGAGGACGCACGACCCACGGCTTAAGGAGCTTCGCCCCTAAAAGAAGGACACATGATGGTGCGCTACTAGCTACAGAATTATTTTATTCAGGAAAAACATATAGTTATCAGTTAGACCTGATATACGAGTCGATGTAACAAAGATAAAAAATACCAACGATCAGCAAGATGATTTCCCGTGTCGTTCTAGAAGGGCTACCGGACCCTCCTGCAAACTAATATGTGGAAGCCTAATGCAACTCGGCCCTTCCCACACGATATGGAAAGCCTCTATAATCTCCCTTTGTGTAGACCCATTGTGCCTGTGCATTACCGTTTTTTGCCCAACATGAACCAAAAGTAACTCACCGAACTTTTCATTTTACTGAACGCAGCAGTCAATCATGTTGGAAATTATGGAAGCTCTTACGAAAAAGTGACGTTCACAGCACTCGCCGCTGCATAGTCCTTGTCATGATAATCAATCTGAACAGAGCGACAAGCACACGCGAGTCCTCGTACCGCAACCGACCGTTATGTTGCAAACATATTTTCCCATATTGTCGACGCACAAGTTTGGAACAACTTCCACGTAGTCACATGAAAATAAATTAGCCATGTTTTCAATCAATTATCTCTTTTGTGAATTTTCTTGCACGCCTGTTTCGCTTACTTGTGTGCCGACAACATAAATTAATGCGAGCGGCAGTCAGAGAACTCGACGAGGCATTTTATTTGAACCCGGACACGGATCCAGCCAAAGTCTGCGCCGCCCGAGCTAATCGCTGTGTTTTCGTGCCTGGTCATTACGAGGCTAGAACAATCAACAGTTAGGCATAGCCAGGCCCATTTTAATTTGACCTGTCAACCATTGTGCTTAAACAAAGCGTGGCTCAGTTCCCCGTGGTTTTGAAGACACTAGCGGAGGGAAAATTATTTGCAAATGTAAATTTCATCGCATTGAAGTGTCCTGTCCGCGTTTCTGCTGGAAAGGATAAGTACAACAAGAAGCGGTATAACTTAGAATTTCGGTTGAAAATGCTGGCGGGTGGCAGTGTGAAATAAACTGCAGTATAGTTTCGGACGCTTGTCCGGTGTCACGTAGTGAACATATGCGCGCAAACCCGTTCGCGGCGGGTGTCATTTATCGAAGTTTAAAATTTAGGCTATTCATAAGAACGAACAATAAGTCGGGGTCGTAAAGAGGGTGGGATCGCAAATGTGAGGAAGCTGCACTTGAAGCAGCTTGCAGGGTAAGTTGAAATAGTGAACTTAAATGCACTACCGGCACTCCAGAAAAATAGAAAAACAAGCTAACATGGAGACACGGACAATGCCTGCTTTTTTTTCCATTTCTGCATGTTTCTTTCTTGTTCCCATTTCGCTAAGCGATAGGAATGTTTCAAAGACGAGCAAGCTGGTATGTTTGCTTATACGATACTTCGACGCAGGACAGGTAGATAAAATTCTTGTAGCTTGACTAAATATGAATTTGTCAATTAGTTACACGTACAGAAACGTATCATGTGCAAATATATATGGCGAAAAAGCCTGCAATTATTGAATTTTTGAAGTGGTTAACTAGTCTAATTGTTTCAGTGGACAACGCAGGCATCCCAGCTTCGTAGCCTGAGTTACCTAGGTGCAACTGTACTTTTATTTCAACAGACGCCGTTTGTACCACGTAAAGTGTTGGAGTGTACAGAATAGATAGTGAAGGTTCATTTTCCCCCCATGGGGGGACAATCCGCTTCCATAAAACTGCAAGTTGTGCAGGTTACCGATGATCCATGCCGCTAATCATTTGCCAAAAATTATAACGTTTGCAAAGTATAACATACGCAATGAGCGCCTTTTTTTTCCTTCAACTTAATTACAAGGCAATCAGGATAAATACGTATGAACAATTCCAAGGAACTGAGCGTGAGGGTTGAGCGGCCACAAGTGTAAAAATTTGATTTAGGTGAAGAAGGGCGTGAAAGATACAATTTTCGTGTTCAACTTTTATTTTTCTCATTGAGATGGCCGTAAAAATCCTGAAGTGAAAAGATCGTGACGAGCAAATAGAAGTTGTACAAATCGTATCGATGATGAGAAAGGCATCAGAAAGCCCCCTCGAAGTATTCCAGAGGCAGAAAAAGAAGCTATCCGTCGTCAGGCTCGTTAATGTTGCAGGTAAACCGGTCAAGAGTGAACTGCTTAATGGGCGAACGAGAGCCCAGCAAAACAACAGGCTTACGTAGGTGGCGAGCTACCATCCGCGGCAGAGAATCTCATCTGCAGGTCTAGGCGTCAGCTTTTGACGAATAATTCGCGGTACTTTCCAGCACAATAACCAGTGCGTTGCTGATTGTGCTCTTTCGGTGCATATTTTTGCTGCGGTAACTTGTCGAGCTTTTTTTTCCTTCTGCTTCAGTAATACGTTCTGGCAGGCTAGTTAGTTCATTGCTGATAAACTTTCTCAAACTGCGCGAGAAGACGAAGACACAAGTATTAAATCATTCAGAACACCACGACCGCAGACTGGCAACTGTTTATCAATTATTTATCAACTGTTTATCAACTGCCAACTGTTTATCATAAAACAGTTGGCAGTCAGCGCTCGTGGTGTCCGGAATGATTTCTTACTTGCGTCTTCGTCTTCTCGAGCAGTTTAAGAAACTCTTCTGCTTGAATTTGTATGCCTTATAAGCTGTTATTCGCTGCAGCGCCAGCAGTGTGTACAATATGATCAATTGAGTAGAATATAGGTAATCGTTTCTAGGATAAAGGTTCACTTTGCATGAATTTATAGTGAGTGTTGTTTTCTTCTTTGTTATACCTTCGACATTCACACTGCTCCTGCTTTTTGCCTTGCATATCACTCAGGGTCGTGATTGACACGAAGGTTTTCATAACTACATCAGAGATGAGCGAAAGAAAAAGAAATAGATACAATATTTAACACGTGCATGGTTTAGCACGCTTAGCAGCACATGCTAAAGGCACGAAAACCAACACGGAGAACCTCACCGCAGGGTGAAGTAATAAAACCGGAGTATTTTCTATTTTTAGCGATATGAGGAAACAATGAAATGTCTACCGTCCTGCATTCTTCGCTCAACGGGCTTTCAGTGTAGCACCAGAATTCGCTTTAGTATTATTACTCCTAAACAGAGCTGTTTTAGAAGAGTAGAAGTTAGGGCCAGTTGGTGATGCATACTTGGTAAAAATAAGCGCAATAGACGGGATAAAGAAGGTGAGACAGAGGGGACGAAGCGCTACTCACAACTCTGAACATTTATTGAAAAGCATCACCGCAGCTAGACAATATGCGAATGAGCATATGACATTTGATGACCAGTAACAACAAACAAACAAACAAACAGAGCTAGGCGCGAGATAAACCCCGGTGACAACACTAATAACATGTGGCAAATGAATGCGCAAGAATGTCTGAATTTGAAACGTGGCGCGTATTGATACGCAGTCGATTACGTACAACCGGGAAAGAATATCCACAAGATTAAAAACACAAACTACTACAAAGAAAAACTAACACAAAGAAAAACAGAAATATAAAACCTGCCTAAATGTGGCTGCTCATGAATCGCACTTCCTTGTTTAAGAGTGCCACTGAAGCGACGCTCACGCACGGTTTGGGTCCACCATTTTTCAATGAATGCGGCTTCCAAAATCTCGCGTTCCTGTTTCGTGTTTCCACGACCTGCCACATCCGTATTCATCAAATGTAGCTGACAACTGCAACCTTTATTGCAACCACCCCTCTCCTGTCTTGAAGCACATATAGTGCTGTCGTAGCCGGTGATAATGGCCCTGACCGGTTTGCCCCTAGTAAACGCGACCGCAGCTAAAAGGAATTCTGTTCACGACAAAATCCGTGGACTGGTCCTACTAAAATTCGTTTTCAGTAGTGAAGCGTTTTCTTATTTGGGTACTTGTCACGCGTCTGTGTAGTTTAGCTAGCATGCGCGGTGCGGAGAAAACTAGATCTACCACATGCCTAGCGGCGACTTTCTTCAATTTATGTGACAATTTGTGCACATATGGGCCAACCTCGTATGCGCCCCTCTTAGGATGAATTCCTACGTCTACCGTATGCTCCTTGCGGAGCTGGTTTAGGAGCGTTTCTGCGACCGCTAGATGCAGCGTATGGGGTAACCCTGCCCGCTGCAATTGGGCTTTTGGAGACAGAATCTCTCCGCTCACTACTGTGGGCAAGACTTCAGAAGGACTGACCTTAAGCACAATTTTGCGATTCTCCTTGTAATGGGCGCGCTTCGTCCCGTCTGTCTCACCTCTTTTGTCCTCTCTATTACGCTTTATTTTTGCCAAGAGCCGTTTTACAACCAATGGCATCACAGCGGGAAATTTTAAGGGGCATGTTCCGAAATATTTAGTTCTGACGCCCTTACCACCTATTTCTCACGTGCCGAATTATGAAGATAACGTTACACAAGCAGTGGTCCAGTACGTAAGTAGGGGTGCAGAGAATAAATGTGTCGTGTGATGTGGTCATTCGATGAGAGTTGACATTTTCTCCATGGATACAGAGAATGACACAAAAAATCTGGCAAGAAAACGTCTGCCGCTGTTTGCTGCTTCGATTATTTGAATAGACGCAAGTCTCGAGATCACGTTACACAGCAGCACAAACTAGCATACAGTGCCTCCAAATTATGTGCCTCTTGAACGTTTCGAATTAACCTGAACGGAATTTAGTGCCGTCAGCACAAGCTAGGAACGGTGGCTTACAGTGATATCCACAATGCCTGGGATCTGCACCACTTTTTTACATCTGTTTCTATAAAGAGACAGGAAATCTGCGAATAAAAACGACGTCCCCGAAGGAGCTTTCTCCGACTTGACAGAATGTTAAATGAAATCACTAGGAATTATTTTATAATTCTGGCCATACACATTGCAAAACTTATATTCTAGAGATTTCATAGTGTAGGTGCTTTCTACAAAAGCAGGACAAGCGCTAATATTTGTGCAGGGAAATATATAGAAGTATATATCCTTCCGCAGGAATACCCGCACCGGAAGAACGGGTGGCTAGAAATGAACGACCCCAAGAGAGATTCTAGAAATTGCGCACAGGAGGCTTCCTGGCAGTAATGGCCGACCCGCATTAAGCCATGGTTTCCCGAGAATGCTGCCCGCTCTTCCCATTTCCTGAGGTCAGCAGGCCGTGATATATCACTGTGATGGCGCAGGGTGTTCATGGACAGCTTGAACCATTTAGGTCGTAGGATGTTAGCTACGGCACTAAAGTATAATTAGGGTGACATTATATCACAGTAATTGAGCAAGCTTGGGCTGTCGCACACACTGAGCAAAGTCCCATATTATGTGGAACTAATAAAATAGCTTGGAATCTTTCTTTCTTTTTCTTGAAGAACATGTTTGGCTAGATGATTCACTGACAAAAGAGGAAATGACAGTGAAAGATTTGGATCTTTAATTTCCCCCCCGATTTCATTTTGTGACTGCAAATTTCATAATTTCATTGCTCCGCCAACCCTTTCGCCGCCGGCGTTTCCTGTTCCCTCTAATCCGTTCCGTAGCTTTAATTGATCATTGCTTATCTGTCCTCCTCGCGACGTGACCTCTTCATGTCCATTTTTTATGGCGCTAGTTTCTAGCGGCATAAGGCTACAAGGGAAACATTGCCCTCTAGTGACCCCAAAATAATTCCATAAGAGCTTTAGCAAAAGTGGGATAAGTAAAAAAAAAAAACATAGAAAAAGCCGTTTTCCAGTTTTTTTTTTGCAGTGATACATTAGTTACCTTATTCACCTCTGAAAGTCGTGGCCACGCGCTAGCTGAGTTTGCGTTCAATCTTAGCGGCACTGGTGTTATGTGTGCACCCGCCAGCCATGAGAGGTCACCGCTGCGCATCTTCTGCTCAAGTTTCGGAAGATGAAAATCGTCGCAGCATGCAACGTGGCAGTGAATTTGTTCTTTTTTAACAGCTACTATGGGACTGTGCGGATACAATTACTTTAAAATAATTTGCATTCACTTTGCAAAACATCACGAATGTCAGATCCGCTAGGCTGAGACCTTCACATCTGACGCTTTGGAAGTTTTTATGTAGAATTTAGTGAAGCCAACAGAAAATCAAGCCAAAGAAAACATAGGGGCATTATTTGCACTCTTTAACAGTAATGCAGTCATTATGATATAAATTACTTTATTTATATAGAATTACTTGGATTTACACCATAATTACCACACTACACTGAAAGACTGCCTATATTGCCCCTGTACTTTACTTTTCTTGGTTTATTGTCTGTTGGCTTCGGTAAACTATACATGAAAAAAAAAAAAAAACGAGTCGCTGATCAGCTCCTCTTCCCCCGTTTATTATAAGTTGTTAGGAACTGAAATGATGCAAGCTTTTTAAAGTAGAATGGCACTTCAACGATAGAGATGTTAAAAAAATCATATAAAAAACTATATCCGAACTTCAGTGCTTTCGGTAAAGCACGCAGGTTCAAGCACTAATTTGAGGCATAAAAGTGAGTGCGAAAGCCACGAAATTTACCTCAAAGAAAATTGGAGTACAAAAGTCAATGTCTACCGAGTTTTGTTATTCTCAGCTTGCTTGTCTGCGAGGATGAATGCCTGAATTACAGGTATTTTACGACATATAACCATGTTATTGTTTTTTTTTTGTTCTGAAAATTCCTGTCAGTATAAAGGAAAATAAAATACTTGTGCGATTGAATTTTACTTCAGCTTTGTTGGCAATTATAATGAAATATATGTACCGTTTCTTTGACAGATGCGCCCCATCTAAGAAATTGCGAAATTGGCGGAAAAGTTCATCTGGCGGCCGAAATCGGTATATGTTTTTCTAGGAGAAAAAATTTTTTTTTCACCGAAGTAGCTCTAGAATTGTTCTTCTTGGTCTACAACATGATCTAACAGTAAACTTGATCAATGTTAGTAATGGGGACCAGAACCATGTCTTCGTTATCTGGACCCACAGCTTAGTAGTTTGAGGGAGTTTGCTTGCTTGTTTTATTACTGCCTTGCGTGTAATTTTGAGTGTCGCTTCTAAAATAAGCTTAGTTACGGCTTCACTCATACATGTTAGTTGCGGCTTCGTTGATATCCTCCATGTCTTCAAATTGTCCTCACTCTAAAGGCTGTACTTGATCTCAATTGCAATCCCTCATTCATCTGTCTTTACCTTGATTTCCTCCAAGTTGGTACGCGTTTTAGTGATTCTGGTTTTATTGCGATAGCAATTATATGGACACTCCCGGCTGATTTTTGCCGTCACCGTCTCTCGACGCCGTCATGTCCCGGATATGTATATGTAGGTGCATGTATAAAAAAAGGCGTAAAGAAAAATAAATCAATAGAAAAAAATTACCGCCCAAGCACTCCGTACAAATGGTTAACCAGCGAAGCTGAAATGTGCGGCCCCAGTGTTTAGCAGTGGGTTCAACCCGACGCTGCACTGAAGCCATCCACAATTATCGTTGCCATGTTGTCGAACCACAGGCGGTCACAGACGTCGCAGCCGAAGCCAAAGTGCCGCTGGAGAAACTCTCGCCCAAAGCGGGCGTTCGCCCTGGCCAACGCGCTCCCGCAATCACGTCGACGCGGTTCTGCCCGCAACGCCGTTTCTTCGGCGCGCCAGAGGGCGCGCCGTGGCTGCAAGCGTTTGACCTTGCAAGCGTCGTACCCAAGCTCGCGCGCCAATGACGCGCGAGCTTGGGTACGACGCTCAGAACGACGTAACTGATAGCACAGCCAATGGAGACCGCTCGTGACACAGATGCCGAGCGGTTTTTCGTTTCTCCTAGTCATATACAGCTTTCGCTGTAAAAATTCTAAACCACCTGACCGGGGATTCGAACCAGCGACCCCTCACTGCGCAGCCTGCTGCGCTAGCCGACACAGCCACACGCCATGCTCGTGCCAGCGGTATAACGGCGAGCTATTCATATGTCCCATTTCCCGCTCGGGGAACGCAGATCTCGGAACAGCTTGAGCGTATTTTCTATCCCGCAACGCTTTTACAGTTTCTTTCAAATTCAAAACTGCCCTTGAGACGCGCACGACAAAGTGGCTCCCTTCTGTACCACTCATGATGTAGAAGAGAAGAAATGGTAGAGAGGAAAGGCAGGGAGGTTAACCAGTCCAGGATGACCGGTTTGCTAACCTACGCGTGGGAACGGGATGGGGGAAGTTGAAAGAGGGAGAGGAAAGAGTGGAAGGAGAAAGAAAGATAGCACAACACAAAACACACACACACACACACACACACACACACACACACACACACACACACACACACACACACACACACACACACACACACACACACACACACACACACACACACACACACACACACACACACACACACACACACACACACACACACACACACACACACACACACACACACACACACACAAACACACACACACACGCGCGCAGTCGGTCACAATCCATCACTCTGGCGTGGTACACGAGACCACTGTCACAGCCGTTTGTCCAAGTCCGTCTTTCTCAGAAACCGCAGTAGTTCCTTGGTCGCCTTCATCTGCGATGTCCTCTGTCGACGACATGCAAGAATAGATTGAACAGATATTTGTCCATTGTCCAGGTGCGCTAGAACGGATGCCAGTGATTGTCTCTGAACATTATAGGCAGGACAGTCACACAGGATGTGGCGTAGTGTCTCCTCGCAACGACAGGCATCGCAGAGAGCGTTGTCGGCCATTCCAATGCGGAAGGAATACGATTTCGTGAATGCCACACCTAACCATAAACGATAAAGCAGTGTGGCAGTGTGATGTAGAAAGAAAAAAAGAACACCGGGCACGCTTAGCGTCGGACGCCACCGCGTAGCAGGAGACGCAGAGGCGTCATTCCACGTGCCGCAGTTTAATAGAAAAAGAAGTATTAAACAGCGTCGAAAAGTCATATAATCATATAATCAATCTTTGGCCAATCCCCATGAGTGGGTATGAGCCATGTCAGGGCAACAACAACAGCGTCGGCTTCTCCATTGTGGACACTCGCAGCGCGTTGCTCAAATACAAACACGTAACAACTATGACAATTGTTTGTTCACGCTTGTCCTGTGTATACCTATGCGCCCTTTTCGAGCATCCTTTGAGCTGCGGCGGCGCGCTGTAAGTATCGAGCTGCTTGTCGTTCTTCGTGTGACAAACTAATTTCTTTCTATCGCATTCATTGCTTCGCCCTAGTGGCGAAACTGTGACTTTTTGTCTTCAGTAACCCATAGGCACTGCTTAAGTTTTGCTTACTACTTTCATTCTCTCTCTCTTTCTCTTGCTTACTATTTGAGTGTCTTGTATTATGCTTGGATCTCTACACAATATCAGACTTATTTCGTTTTTTTAGTTCTCCTTGAGGGCTTTTCGATGTCCCCGTCATATTTATAGGAATTCAGAGAAGGAGTTCATGATGCGGAGTCGATTTCGCTGATGAAATTCTTATAACATCTCTCCTTGCTCATAGGTTGGCAAACTCACTAAATGAGCCGACTCACTCAGACTCTGATCAAGCCGTCAGTCTGAGTTTGAGTTAGTCCGGATAACTAATATCTTTGCGAGTTTGAGTACGCGTGAGTCCGTATTAAAAAATTTTAGTGAGTCCGAGTGAATTCGGTTGAGGAAAATTTCGGTGAGTGTGAACCCGAGTGAGCCCTAAGCGCCAAATATATTTCTTCAGTGAGTCTGAGTGAGCTCCACATTTCTTGCCGACCTATGGACCTTCCTACTCCACTTCATCAGTACTATCAGCCCTATGTCTGATGATGTTTAGACTCACGTATACTCACACATACTTCAACGCAATAGCGTCTATACACCAGGTCAACGTTTATTGATCAGGGGCATGAGTTACGGAGGTAGGGGCGGAAGGTGCATTGACATCCGCGCGCAAACTCTTTCACAGGATTTTCATAACAATATCTCTTGTAAGTCACCTCTCTCAACAAAGATGTCCTTTCTGGATTGCAAGCACTGATAATTCGCATTTAAAAGCACAACACCAAGATGTGCGAAGTAGAGCACCGATTATGCGAGATATTGATGTTAAAAAAGCCTTGACACCATGGTCGAGAAAGCTAATTATACGCAAACGGACTCATGAGTACACTCACCCAGACTCACTCAGACTCAGATCGAGCCATGAGTATCAGTGTGAGTGAGTTCGAGTTGGTAATGTTTTGTTAAATTTGAGTCCGACTGAGGGCGGTTGAGCAAAAGTTTGGTGAGTCTGAGTCCTAGTGAGCCTGAAGGGCAAAATATATTTCGAGAGTCTGAGTGAGCTCCACATTTTTTGCCCACCTATGCCTCTAATATTCCTACATCTATACTATAGTTAGATTGCTTTTTCCCCTTTCTATTTTGTTCCTACTTTTGCATTAAAACAACCAACGACACTAGGGTACTGAGTTTGGGCCTTTATTGGTTGCTAAGCATACATCCTACTAGAATTGTTCGACGTTCTCCTTATCATGGCTGGACGTTGGAGCGTACCATTGTATTTCGTTCAGCTTATATATAGTGTATAGTTCTAGCTTGACGGCTGCTACCATTTCATTAATGCTGTTGAATTATTGGACGTTGTCCGCAATATATCTGTGCATTGAAATCCCCACGCCATACTATCACTTCTGAGGGAGCCCTCTGTGGCAGAATAGGCGTCCATCAGTCAGGAGTCAGCAGGGTTAGCTTATTCCCCTAAGCTGAATAAGGCCAATGATAGCCCCCTTTACATATTCCCATGTAAATGAATCCATAAAACCTATAGTGTATAAATAGTGTGTCTGCATACTTTCTTTTGAATGACTCATGATTAATTTGCATATCATGGATGAGCAACATCAGTTCGCGAGGGAGGCTATTAGCGGGCCCTGCCGCGTTGTGGAGAGAAGTGAGAACAGCCGCTACATCCCTCTTGTTTACGAATACAAATAAGTAATCATTTGTCGAGTCGAACGTTTGTACAAAAAAAAAAAAAAACACGCATCTCCACCAAGTGAATCATGACGAGTGGGCGAAGCTCTGGGTATCGTATCGGCGAGTAATCGCACGTTACCCGAGCGTTGCCCGGTATAATGTAAGTTGAGTGACATAAAATGTATATAGAAATGTAAGTTTATTTCGCCTTCGAGTCGTGTCAGGCAACTCAAGGAGGATTTAGAAAATTGCTGGAGTGGAGGAAACGCCTCGAAAGTGAATCCAAGAACCCGCCATCTTACCGGTGGCAAGATACCATTTTAACATGGGCAATTTGTTGGGACATATAGTGCTCGACGTGTGCCTTTGTGTTACAGGTTTCCTTGAGAAGCCTCAACATCTAGGCCCATTTTAGTAGAGATCAACTCATCAGTATTCTTCTTGATAGGTTATTTTCGCCGGGAACAGCGATCTCTTACCTTATAATTAGCCTATGTCTACGTTGAAGTCTATCGTAAAACCATTTTTTTTTGTGTCTGACATATGTTTCGACTATATATAGCAACGGTTCTATACCATGACCACAACGGAAGACAAGGCTAGGTTCTAAGGAGGTTCGCCCCTAAAAGGAAAGGAAAACTATTGAAAATGGTGGTCAACTACAATAAAAGTACGGAGATGATATATTTACAAGTCATTTCATGTCAAGTAAACCAGATGGATTTTGAGCATCTCCAATGACGCTGAAAAAAATCGTGCTAATATATGTGAGCGTGAAAAGTAATCAGTTAGGCTGAAGTTTTCGGAGGAAATTTTTGTGGTGCTTAGAGGGCACCTTCAATGTTGCACACGCAAGTGAAACTGCGTCGCACCAAATAATATAAAATGACTGCTTTGAACCATTGTTCTGAAAAACTTTTTTCCCCTAAATATCAAGGCTCCGCCCTTTATTGAATGATAACTTATGCAGTTTCGTATTAATGAGTTATATTTTTGGCAGTGACGAGATGTCGCAAAAATGCTTCATGCTGAAAGTTTTTTTTTTTAAAGGGCACGAGCAGTGAATCACGCTAGTGTTTGGGTTCCAAGCCTTTCAAGTCGAGCACTGTTCTTACGAATATTTGAAAACACGTTTTAGAAAGCAAAACTGTTACGAAATCCATTGTTATGGTTCAAGTTAAGAGTTATATTTAATATATATCATATCGGAACATAAGTTGACATAAGATCAGGACTCATTAACTGCCAAGCTTATTCATCAAATTTAATTGAATTAATTCACTGAAAGAGCAGACGGTCGCCTATTCGGAGCTGGGATTATTGAAGCACCTGACGAAGCAGATCTCAACTAAGTGCTTCTTCTTACGTGCCTCCTGAGATCCAGTGCTGGTGTGCTACAGAACATAAAGTGAACCCAAAGAATACACCAGAGAACAGCAACGCCGAGGTGCTAATGCTACTACTAGACACTTATTCAAGGATTAGGGTCGGCTCTAATTTCTTTAGAAAACGCACACACTCTTTTGAGAAATGCATTCACCTAATAGGCTTTCTAACCACCTATCCTGAATGAACATAAAAATACTGAAATACAGTGCACACGCACCAAGCCCGAAAGTTGTAAGAAATATTTTGACAAAGTTGGCAAAAATAGCGATTTCGCCCATACATCGCCTTCATTTTTGCAGTGTAGCGTTACAAGTAAAATTATGGTTCAAACATTGTTGTATAGAAGACCTTTTTTTTGGAATACAAGCTGAAAGTTTGGAAAGAGTGATGTTTTTTTGTTTGTTTAAGACGAGAAATAGTTTTCAAACTGCGTGACCAGGAGGTTGTGCACGAAATCCTGGGCACATTTATGTTTTTTAAACATTATACTTCTACATACGTGGTCAGGAATCTCGATCTATTGCACTTTCACTGCAGGAATGCGGAAGCACGAGCATCCCGCGTCAACCCCCCGCCCGCGTCTTTTTAATGAAAAAAGAAAACACATTTAGGGTGTCCTGAAATGGGAACTTCCCAGAATTTATAAAAATGACACATAGCGCATGCTGTGCATATTCTTAATTTCACCATCAAAGCGAACATACAGGAGAAACAAAGCGCTGAAGAAATTCAAATCGTCACTGCTTCTCCCCCCAACTCTCTCCCCACACACAGACACGCATGTATTTGCTCGCAAGAATACACCCACCCACGCCACCCTGCTTTCTCAACCCACCGAAAGGAAGATGGTTCCGGCATTATACGGCTCACAATTCCTCCAAGAACAGACTTCGAAAGCATTCCAATATTGGTCAACGCGCATGGATTACTTTCTTCCGTGCAGTTCCCTCAGACCTACAAGGGGTTTTTGGGGAAGCTTGAAAAGCGTTTTTTTTTTCGCGGATCAACATTGTCATATTTCTGAGTTTTTTTTTTTCTTCACTATGTGCGATATGCCACTCGCGAATTTAACAAGTAAGCCATAACCTATAAAAAGCATCAAAACATAAGCAAGAAATAAACACTTTTCAATTTGTTCGCAATGATTCAGAAGCTTGAGCACGGCATTAGAGTGGCGCTCTTTTCTGTCGTGTTGTTCTTGCATAAGGTTGCGCGTCCTTACCAGCATAGCCTAAAAATAAATACTCTCCTTCCGCCCAACAGCCCAGATGAAATTCCTTACATACTGCTACAACCATTGTGCCCACATTGTGCTTTTCGCTATTACACCGCCATTCGTGGCCCTTTACCTTTGTTTGTGGGCTGAGAGCTTGTTGCGTAGAAGCTTTGCAGCCTGAAACTGTGATAAAGTGGGAAGTTTTCGTTGCCTTTGGGAGCATGATGAACCGGAAGCAATAATCCGCAAGGCACACACTCCGTTACATGAGAGACACTGAGAACCTCGCGGGGTACCTGTAAATAAATTGACAGCTGGTTCCGCGATAGCGATGTGGCAAAGTTACATAATCGGTGTTATAATCTTCTCCGTCAATGAACTTGTGGTTTTTAAGCTTGTTGAAACCTCTGCCGCTTATTTATTTCAAGGGTTACGCTGTCACTCATCTCTATAAGCACTTAGTCTTTCAACCAAACGAGAAACGTTCGAGAGGCGCACACCCTGTCTTCATCGTTATGTGTTCGTCTGATTCGAGAACTCACTTTAGAAGCCGTGATTCACATGCTATAGCCTCACAAGAAGCGCTCTTACGATTTCTTTTTAGTGGCATGCGGTGCGAGTGCTTCACATCACCCGGCAGCGTGTCACGTCTGGTAAGCCACTGCTGTAGCCTTTACTGTATTTCCTGCCTTTCGTGCCTTTAAGCAATCGCTTACACATTTCCAGGCCCTAGCTGCTTGAATTTAATAAAAGCTGTGTCCCAATCCATGCCCGCTTCCACTGGCTATATAAGTTTCTAGGAACCTATATAGGAACCTGCATAGGAAACTATATAGGTTCCTATATAGGTCCCGGGAGGCTAAGAATCATGTAATGTTATATCGGTCCTCCCATTCACAATAAGTATAGACATGCTACATCATATTCATAGCTCGCGGTTTTCATGACTCACTGTTAGGAAGCATGGACATACTGCTCATTGCTCATCACGAAAGTGCAAAAAATTAAGCACGTTGGTGTTGTCAAAACGGACAATACGAAATCACCTTTATTTAAGTTAGTCTTCTGTTAATTTACAGTTAACTTGCAGTAAAATGATGTAGGGTTATAAACTTGGGAGGAACAAAGGATCCGTGATAGGCTAACAAATTTTTAAGCTGTTTTTACCTACACGCACTGAAGATGTATTCAGAAAGTGCAAGCCTCTAGTAATTGCCAAAATGATTAGCTTGCATTATGAATTCGAAAAGCATTCAAAAAGCTTTCAAAAAGCTTTCAAAAAGAGATAACATTTGACAAACTTGCCTAACGCTACCGCTTCAACCGTTGATGTCATGAAAAGGACGACTAACTGATTACTTCAACCTAAGAATGCAGTGTTGCAGCTTGTTAAAAGTTAATGATCTGTCGCCACGTAGCGAGGAAGTTATTGAACATGAAAGAATACTTTTTTGCTCACAGCTATTGATAGATACCATGATTATAGTGATAGACATACATGGGCAAAAAAAAAAGGCAGGAAGGTGAAGATAGAAGCTTGCTATGAGAAATGTTTTAAACAGAGGGTGTGTTCTGTAGCCGACGTTTCAAGGTTTCAAGTTGAAGCCTTTAAGAAGGCAAGTCCACTTGTCCAAACGTCAATTGCAGCACTCAGCCTCTGTTTACGAATTTCTTAGACGTACGTCTGGAGATACGAGCGAAAGTGGTGACATGTTGCTCGCGTAAGTAAAAATACAAAATAATAGAAAACAAAATAAAAATAAAAAGTGGCGTTCCTGTCCCAATTCCAGCATTTATTTAGTTACAACTTGCGCAGTTGTGCTCCATTTCACGTGGTGGTATAACTTTCATATTCTAAACACCTGCGTAACAGTTCTTCCGGACAAACATTTTAAATCTCGGATTCCCGTCCATCGCTCTATTTGGTTCTCAATAGCCAATTGCATGATGTCAAAAAGCTAAGGCTACCTATAGAAGCACATTCGTTCTGCTCCTTACATGTACTTGTATACCAAGTACCTGACGGCATTGCTATTAGGACAACGTCATCACAATATCTTTCAAACGCAGAGACTGAAACTAGGGTGTCCACTTCGCCTGTCTCATACTTCCGAGTTTTATCTCAGCACTGTGTGTATACTCGTAAAGTGATCACAGTGTGCGCTTAAGCCTTAAATACCGTAGTTTTATCCCCCCCCTTACACACCCTAAATGTACGAACAGGGAGTAGGCCTACACATTATGTTTTCTCGTACGTATCAGACACCTGAAGGGGTAGAAAATACATCTAAAAAATAACCAGGTAGTGATTATTAGCCGCGGTTTCATGAAATTTATAGGTATGTATTATTTGCATTGCATTTAACTTGAAAGTGTAGTGTCTCAAACTCGGTTATATGCAGAAACACCAGGATGTCCTGCTATTAAACTAAAACGCCATGCAGAGAGTCACCCGCACAAGATGAAGCAGTAAGGTTATTTTAGGAGTTTGCTGCTCATGCTCGAGGCTTGTCCATCGCCGTAGCCAGATGACGATGACGATGACGCTGCCATCACGGCACTACATATGCAAGGTACCCACTATACGCCATGACGATGACGATGACGCTGATGACGATGAAGAATAAGCGCGTTCCAGACTACACATTCTCTTTCTGCCATCACGCTGGGACGGCTGCGCGTGGCGCGCTTCCTTTCTCTTCGCCGGGAGCTCACTCAGTGCACGTCGCTACCGCTACTAGTTGTTCCGTGTACGAATGCAAACGATGAGCGAAGCTCCTTAGAAATGGGACGCAAACAACTATGTACGCTCCAGCAGACGCATACCTAACGGAGCAAACATGAAGGTACTCTCCCTCATCGCCATCGCACTGGCTCTCGTCGGCCAGCGCTGGAGCGCAGAAGAACGTGGGTGTTTCAGAAATACAGACGAGCTCGGATAGTGAAAACTTATGAGCGCCATCACGCTCATAAGAATGTGTGATCATGTCTTTATATGACAGTAGATGAATTGTACGGAGGAATCACTGTTAATTTACCCGATTATCTCCGAGCAAGCTCTTCCATCATCACTCACGTAGTGGATATGGTGTTTTTTTTTTCCTTCATGTTATTATGAAAGGAAAAACAACCAGTATTC
>JALIZH010006996.1:0-58348 GCA_030522465.1 Rhipicephalus appendiculatus
TTACATTCAGAAAACAATTGACTACAGACAGTAATACGCAGACTACATTACACACTATACATGGTTCTATTGCACTGCGATTGATCTTGTGAAACTCGGCTAACAAGACTATATTTACACTAGAGCAGGCCTTCCTAACACGAAGTTCGGTCTTTTTTCGGCGCCTTAAAAAGCGCAAGGACCGTCAAACTATCGCTTATCTGAGACGACGGTACCTCCTCACCCTGTGGGGCTTTCAAGAGTACTGGCGCACTGGGAAATCATTGTCTAGAGCAGCGGCCGCTTTCATTTCGCCATGGTCAGTGCACCAGTTGTTTCGCTCGAAACAATTTTGTGAGCGTTGCAATACGGAAGCGCACGAGTGCAGTGAGCTCGTTTTATTTGATATTTCTGTGACTTTATTTCAAACGCCGTAAGAAAAAAAATCGCGCCATATCCACGAAGTGAATGCTGATGAGTGGGTGAAGCTCGATCGTTTTCATCCATGGCAGAAAGAGAATGTGTGGTCTGGAACGCGCTTATACTTCATGGTAATCAGCGTCATCGTCATCGTTATAGCATGTAGTGGGTACATTCCACTATACTGCGTCATCGTCATCTTTTCCACGTGTAGTGGGTACATTCCCCTATGCTGGAACGCGCTTACTATATTACATCGTTATCACGTGTAGTGGGTACATTCCACTATACTGCGTCATCGTCATCTTTTCCACGTGTAGTGGGTACATTCCCCCTATACTGGAACGCGCTTATATTACATCGTTATCACGTGTAGTGGGTACATTCCACTATACTGCGTCATCGTCATCTTTATCACGTGGAGTGGGTACATTCCACTACATGTGGCTACCTACCTACCTACCTACCTACCTACTACTCCTACTACCACTACTACTACAGAGTAGGGACAGACTCACACCCTAAGGAGCTTCGCCCCTAAAACCACGCGTCATGCAAGGTACGATTCCATGACGTATACACTCAGCATACATGACGTGTACATTCAGCACAATACATTACGAAGTTTGTTAGCCTTACATAAGTTCTATCGTTTTTAATCCTGTCAATTTACTTGTTGCTTTCTCATATCTGGTCTATTTTTTTTGAAATGCGATAGCCTTCGACTCTATTTTACAGCGAAAGCTGTTATGAGGTCACAACAAGGGTCGTTTCTGCGCCGTAGTTGTCCGCCGCCGCCGGTGTCCGTAACCAATATCGCACGAAATAAGAAAAAACTAAACAAATAAAAAACACCTATGACAGAATGGGAATCGAACCCGGGTATTCTGCGTGGCAGCCCAGCACTCTACCACTGAGCTACGCCGCTGCTTCAAACTGCGGTGCAAACTGACCTTATGCAGGCTTCATGTCGGGTAAGGAATCGCGTTAACGTGTGTTCTAAAGAGTTTTAGAGCACTAAAGTAAGAACCAGGCGTCACACAAATCGAATTGCGTAACGAGTGGGTTCGTTCAATGCTCCAACCCATTACAAAAGCCTCAGGCAAAATTCTTCATCGTCGTCAGCCACAGCATTAAAAAAGTGCACGTATTGCGTTACAAGAGTGTAGCGGGTACCGCGATTTTCTGAAGAATGACGAATAATGGCATAGTAGATGCTTCCCCACTACACAAAAATTATGATGATTTATGGCGTAGTGGGTACCATGCAAGTGCGCTTGTAGTAGTTGCCCCAAGAGTGTTTACGAAAGGCTCTAGAAAGGCCACTCTCCCAGCTTTCACTGTGGCTGTGTTGTGGGTTCTGCGCAGGCCTGGCGGTTTTTTCCTTCTTACGCTATGCCTCTAGGAGTCTAAACTGTATATCATAATAAATAAATAAATAAATAAATAAATAAATAAATAAATAAATAAATAAATAGCAATTCAGCGCAGTAGAGACGAAGAGACCTAACATACCTGAAGCACGCGATGAAGCTCAATAAAGTGAAGGATGTAGAGCTACTGGGATTTTCGAATTTACGACACGCATCTGTGGTCATAGAATGGAAGGAAACAAAAAAAAAAGAGAGAAAGAAATGATGATACGTATCCAGGATATGAATAGAGGCGGGAGCCGTCTTTTATCATTGTATTCATGAAGCGTCGGTGTCTCTCGGTGCTACTCTCGTATGGCTGGAGTAGCTGAAGCGGAGTCTCAGAAAAGCCCACTGCGTCACCACGGGATACCCGCATAGCGCAAAAAAAAATACCGTCGTCCTCACAATGAACAAAATATAGGAAGCCAAGTCAACCAGAGAGGCGACGCGGAAATGAGACAACCGGAAGAGTTGGGGTGGTGAAGAGAAGGAAGACACTCCGTGCGACCAGAATGGAGCAACGTGACGATAGATCAACAAGCAAATCGTCACTCCCGGACAACAAACAAATATAATGCCGCGAGTACACTCTGAGCGGCAAAGTAAAGTTGATAAAGAACAAACGACATCCCTAGCTGTGTTGCTACGTGGCCACCACAACACTATTCGCGATCCAACGAAATGTCCTAGGGTTCTCGCCTCCATTGACACTGCCGAGGGGTTCAACGCCCGGCCTTCACGAGGAAGGAATGAAGCAAAATAAGGACTTGCAGACATTCTTAGAAACATGCTTACGCGACAATGTCGCGTTTACTTTCTTGTCTCTTGTGTATGTATTTCAGATGAGATTATTCATATCTGACAACTCAATCGGCCATTCGTAGACATATAACAGGTCACGAACAAACAAAACAAAATAAATAAATACACAAGGAGGAGCGGGGAAATAGTATTTGTCCTTGGGACTTTTGTGGCATAGTTTTAGTTTCGCGAAACCCAAGGGAATGGGAGAAACCATTTTGATTAGCGGCCCGCCACTCAAACTGTAAGCCCCCCTTTTTCTCCTCCTAGATTCGAAATAAGCCCTTGTATTTTCTTTGGATGAATGTTACATCGCTTTGTCTATATTTTTTCCGCTTCAGTTTTGAACGAGATAGCTGTGTCTTCATGCGTCTGTACACGTGTTTGTTCCTCCGTATTTTGTGTCCTTTCGGGCCAGTCGCGGCGCTTCTACTTGGTGAGTAATAGAGTTGGTACTATCTTTTCACTGCGGAGAGCATTTCCATATTCCTTATTCGTGCATTTCACGCAACAAATCGCATTTCACACTTTGATGGTTAGCGTTGTGTTAAAAGAATACTACTTTGCATTTTCGTATCTTCTGTCTCATCATGAAACAAGAATATAAAAAGTCACTCAAGCCTATATTTCTCCAAGTAATAACAGGAACTAGGCAAAAACACTTCTATTGTAGGTCAATGGGGAAGATTAAATGGTAGACAATGACTCGAGCCACGTGATATTTTAAAAAAATTGTTCATTTCCTAGCAAATATTAATACTAAACAAATCTGAAGTATTTTGCTCTCGTGCACATTGGTTCTTTAACGAAATTTCTTTCACATATTATCTATGTTTCACTCCTCTCCGGTGTGAATAACACACCTACGTCCATTGTATTGTGCAATTGCAATGTCCGCCATTGGATCTTTCGGAGGTTAAGCTGAAAAGACTTCGAGCCTTCCGCGTTCATGGTTACAAATGTTTCCCTAAGTTCTGTAGGTAGCATAATAAACTTCGCTATCCCATTAAAACATGCCTAAAAGGAACACTGCCTTATTTCATGAAGAGAAAGTGTCAATGCGGTGAATATTTCGACTCGCATTTTGTTTTTGCAGCCTGTTACAAGTGACATTAATTTACGAAGGATGGTGAACAGCTCAAACGAAACTGTTAATTTAACATTTTCAGACCATCTTACTGTAGTTTAGTCAATCACCGAGAATATGGGTAGCTGAAGTTTTTTCGAATTTTTTGTGTGTCACAAATTAATGAATTTATTCAATACATGTGAGTAGTTAACATATGCAATTCAGGTGCAGAGAATGAATTTGGAAAGATTGAGACAATTACATCAAAAGGCCATATTCTAGAAAAATCTCTGTAGTAATATTCTATTGCACTAAATCAGCCAGTAAAGAAAGGACAGTGTCACGAAATGTATCCATGATTTCCTAGGAAGCGTGCTGATATGTTCTTTCTTAGCCTGCCCCGCCGAGTGTTGCCTAGTGCCCAATCATGGCAATGACAATGAAAGTGATGCAGCATTTAGTCACACGCGTACTAAATGCTGCATCACTTTATTGGTTGGTCACACGCGTACTAAATGCCGGCCTACTTTATTGGTTTGCAAACCCACGACGTCGCCAATGTTGTCTGAGTTGAAAACTAGAGTGTGAATCCTGGTATGTTGTGCACGAGGACATCAATCAGCCAGACTTGATACCATGGATAAGCAATGAACGTATGTGGCAACTGCAGGGCTCCATTGCAATCGAACGACACAAACTCAACATGCAATTACTTTACCAATGCAACAGTGCAATCAACTGTCGCTTTCACTCTAACTCTCTTCCTTAAAAAAGTTTCAATACAAGGCTACAGCATTAAGTTAGGTTTCAAAATAGAGTGCTAGGAGAAACACCAGTCTACAGAGAGAAAGAAGAGAGGAGAAGGAGGAAAGGCAGGGATGTTAAAGGGTTTAGGATGACCGGTAGTCTACCCAACATTGCGGAAAGATTGGGAAAACTTGATAGTTACAGACCTACTTATTAGACAAAGCCAGCAATTTTCTTTGGAAAACATTGGTTTTCATCATGTTTTACCTTTGCAAGCCGTTGGAGGTTGACTGTAGTGTGGAAGGACTTCTTTTCATTTGTATGTTCTACGGAATGGAATTAGCTACTTGATACTGTCACGTGGTCGTGACGTCGACGAAGGCAGCAGTCGGACAGGTTCAATATGAAACTGTTTATTTGGGCCGAACTTGTGGCCGGTAAACAGAATGTCAGATTACAGCAATACACACTGGCACTGATAGCGGCGAACGGAGCGTCGGCCGTCGATCAACTGAACTTCGTTGGAACGCACCGGCTTTTATAAATCACGCGTCGAACATTCTAGCCTTATCACTAGTCGTCGCGCAAGCTCTGGAATAATCTTGGGTGTTAGCGTCGTGCGTGCAATCCTAACAAAACGATCTACTACAACCGAGAAGCTTCTGGAACCCTAAGCCGCGGTTTGCGCCGAGCACCGCTGACAGTCCTTGTGGGCGGAAACCGAGTACAGTAAAAGAATCCCGCGTGGCAATACAATGGCGGTTGTGAAATCGCGACACGCTATAAGCCCAGATGTCTCTCGCCATAATCTCTGTCTCCTTGAACAAACCACACACGCAGAATGTTAGAAGTTCCTACAGAGTTGTCATAGAACAGTAATTGCAAGGTATTCGTATAAACATGTGTTCACGCCGGCGGAGGTGAAGGTTCGAATTTTGTCGACTCAAAGGTTGCAATTATAGTCACATGTCAAATGGAGATATTATTAAGAGAGAACAAGAGTTTGGGCATATCTACATTTCATAACGGTGGATTAGTATCAAACAGGAAGTTTTTATGTGCTGAATTTCTGACATCAAGCTAAGAAGCGAACACGCAGTTTGCCTCATAATAGAAGACAGAAGGGTCTATTGAGCTTCCCTGTTCGTTAACGTCCAATTTTGCCATTAGCAAAATGACAGATAAAATAAGTTTTAAAATCGTGGAATGTAAAGGTTCCCAGCCCCTAAAGCTATCAGCAACTGAGCAAGTTGCACAGGGAGTTCATGTATTCGTACACTTAAGTGAAATGTTTTGATTGTCGCTATTTTTGTTTATCCACAGCGCATCTCCGACAGACGTGGTCGCGCACTATTTTTCTTAATACGGCGTCACGACAAGGTCAATGACCTTTTGAGAAGAGCTCACTGCTTGCCTTAAATTAACAATGGTGATTCGCTTCCTGCTGTCGAATGAAGCATTCCCACAGACGTGAGTTCGGAGGCCAACGCACTGAACCGGTGAGTGGCAGGAAATGAACTGGAGGCATCATTGCGTTTGTTTGTGTAAGCGGGCATTAACCGCTGAAGAGAGACGATAGGTGAATGCTTCAGGGTTGTTGATGACTTCTGTAATCGTGGGGGGCAGCCACTCGCAAGAGTATAAGGAAGTATGGTCCTTTTCTTCTGCATGAGAAATAAAACCGCGACGGCATCGCACTTTGCTCCCACGCATCTCGAATGGAACGGGAGTGTCTGACGGCTATTGTGAATAACAACCACCCGCGTTCTTTCTTAAATTGTATTTCACGCGTTTCGTTTCTCTACCAAAAGATTTATTGCTTTCGTCTGAAGGCACTTGGAGCCTGACGTTAACGTACTTGGTAATCATGGTTAAGAAGGACAGGATAGGGAGTGCAGTAAATCTCATCACGCGTCAAGTTGAAGGCAGAGGCGTTGACGAAAGATGAGGTCGTTGCCCACCGTCCGTAACTGACGCTTCCGTGAATGATGGTGAAGACCGCCTAGGCGCGCAAAAAAAAAGCACAAAAAGTACAAAAAAGGCAGTTTGTGCTGTCACGTAATGGCGCACACATGCATATTAGCTGGTCTTTTCTTGAATAAAGTCTGTTGAAGTTTGCCGCGTTTTTATGTCCTGGCTTTTATTCGCACTCATTCCAATGTTTACCATCTTTAGGCTATGATATACTAACAGACCCTATATGTGGCTGCATTTGCGGCTCCGGTAACAGTTTCAACGCGCTCTTGCTCGGTACTCCTGACCCCACAGTACCTAACGTTATTGGTAAGAACTTAAACAATTGAATTAAAGGAAAAATAAACTAATGAAATGGTAGTTCAGACGCAGCTACATATTTAAGGACGTGTGGACAACAAAAAAAAAATAAGCCGGCAGATCCCACGCACTGTGGCAATCGATGTTATGCGAAATATGCGAAGCAGCCAGGAAGGAGCAAATCATGCTTTACATAATTTGCATACCATGTTCAACATGTTAACACCTTTCATTTGTGTTCGCCATACAGTGACGTCGCGCAATACCAATTTTGGTGTACATCAAGCTAGCGAACGTGGCATGTAAATGGCGTTGTGGATGACATGCATTCCAAGATTTTCATGTTACGACCTGCCACTTATTTTCGTTATACAGTCATGTCACTCAATACCAAATTTGGTGTATATCAAGCTAACGAAACGGCCGCGAGCGCGCCATGAGCGTGGCATGCAAGTCATGTCGCACATGACAAGTCATGGTTTCCACATTACGACTGGACATTTACGCTCGTCATACAGTCCCGTCACTCAATACCAAATTTGGTGTATATCAAGCTAACGAAACGGCTGCGAGCGGAGCATGAACGTGGCATGTAAATCATTCTTCTCATGACAAGTTAGTCATGATTTTCACGACATGACCAGTCATTTATGTTCGTCATACAGTCATGTTATGTCATAACAAATTTGGTATAAATCCCATTAACCGATACGGCCAGGAGAGCACAAAGTCGTAAGCGGCTAGATAGATAGATATATAGATACGCTCAAACTCGCCGAAGTTCGCTAACAAATGCTTCGCATTTAAAAAAAATTTAACAATAACCTTGAAGGACGCTTGAACTACGCTTTCAAGAGTAGATGGCGATAGCGTAATCGGGCACTGGGCGCATGGCCATCTGAATTGCTAACATAGTTTTCTCTTCTCGGTGCATGCCTCAACGTTTCCGCGGCGAAACGAACGTCTCTGCAGGCAGCATTGGCCGTTTCAAACTATCCCAGTAGGACTCCTGCAGGTACACTTTCGCAGTGCCCACTACACCATGTCTTCCTTTTGCGAATCAATAAGGGACCACTACGCGTCCGTATGGCCCCACGCGAACTTACGCAGCTCCTCACCATATTGATGCTTTTGCTGCTGCTGCTGCTGCTGCTGCTGCTGCTGCTCATAATTAAAGATGTCTGCGCAATTTGTCAAGGGTGGGCCTTTGAAACAGTTACTCGTTGCACAATCCAAGTGTTTTGATGCCTGGCGCGACTGTACGCTTCTCGCACGCATTATTACATGCGTTAAGGAGACTCGTCCTACTACATGGCTTTCATATTTTCATATAGTGTCTTTTTTTTTTTCGAAAGGGTTGCACTGACATATGTCTGTGGTAGAACACCCGCTTTCCACGCAGAAGCCCTAGGTTCGATTCTCACTCGGGCGGAAGATTTTGGTTATTTAGTTTATTTGCATCTTTCTCAATTTTTCGGTCACCAACAATGCCGATTTTTCGCTCACAACCAACGACGCTGACACCAACGCCGACACATGAATTGCTGCGAAACGAGCTCTTTAGCGCTATCGCATTAACAGTAGCCACGCATTTCCTTTTACAATTCGAGTGTCCCACAAGGTCTACGAAATTGAGCTTGTAGTTAGTTATACGTGTGGTTTTACTGTTGATTAGACATCGCATCTAATTAGGGGCGAAGTTCTCCACTCCAGGTCAGGAGCGATCCTTAGACTAGACGTAAATTACAGACAGAAATCACATGAGAATACCGAGGGCACCAAACAGTGGCTTCTTTATCAAAGCGTGGGACACTTCGCCAAAATTGTACGCCCTAAACGAACCACTATATTACAACTAGTAGCCTCAGCTTCCCTAATTAACAACACCAAGCGCGTCGTATCATGATTCCCACAACACGCAGACGTGTGGTTCTTAAGCTTGGCGACCTAGCTCCCATGGTACAATGGTGGCATAATTGTAAACATGGACGTCCAACACACGTGCTCATTTGGAACAGCGATAAAACTAAGTATAGGTAAAAAAGAATACGGAACGAGGTATGTGTTCGTGTTGGTACGCGATAGGATTTTCACGTTATTCATGTCACAACCAGACAATCATATTCGTGAAACACTCTTATCCTCCCATACCAATTTGTTCTCCACCACGTTAAGGTGGTCGCGAGAGCATCCAGACGTAGGCGGCTAGATAGATAGATAGATATATATATATAGATAGATAGATAGATAGATAGATAGATAGATAGATAGATAGATAGATAGATAGATAGATAGATAGATAGATAGATAGATAGATAGATAGATAAAGACACTCAGAGTTCTTTTGCTTCGCTAAGAAATAACTCGCACTTAAAAACCAATGAACAAATGATTTACAATATTGATACCAAACTTCAAACACATATTAAGCTTGCAAACAACCTATGTAATCCTCATTTTTCGTTGACAAATAACTGAGGCAAGAATTGTAATGCTTCTGACTCGTAATTCCGAGATCCGTATTCTGCACACTTGTAATGCAATCGCATTTATTTTGTGTTTTTACATTTTGTAGAGATTATGTTCACGAAAATAGGATTGCGGGAACGAACCCCTGCACCGCATTCAGACATCGTTTCCTTTAATGGAACGAGAACAATAGACATCGGCGTAAAAAAGAGCAACCGTATATGCTGGAAGCGTGTGACTTCTTCGAAATACGATTTCGATGATATGTTTACATTTAGTAAACCATTTTTTGTTTCTTTCTTTTGTTTTGGTTTTTCTTTTTTTTTTCGTGGGGGAGGGTTGGGTGAGGTACCAATTGGAATGAACATTCGGTTACACGTGTTGATGGCAAAGAAACAGTTAGCCATTACCTCTGTTAGCGTGGTCCGCTGGCTTTCGGGATACAACAGGCGCTCTGAAAAAAAAAAGAAAAAGAAGAAGATTGAGCCTGTACATCTTCTTTCTGCTGAAGAGACAGAAAGGCATGTGAAAGAAGCTAAATTGTCCTTGCCCTAAAAACCTGGAATATCCTTCAAAACGTTTTCAAATATCTACGTTCTTCTATGTTTATGAGCGAACCGTGGGGGGAAAGGGGGGGGGGGGGGGAGGGGGAGGGCTTAATAATGTGTACGTAGGCGTCTGTCGTCTACCGGTCGGTATGTAGGCCAGGAATATATTAGTGCTCGACTCCAGTTTGTTGTTTACATATATGCGGCTCGGGCTGGTTCATCGCGAAGTAAGGAGGGACAAAATTAGGTCAACTGTTCACCAATAGCGCCTGGGGAAGAACAAGGATCTTAAACTCTTTGTCTGACAGTATAGGGAGTTCAAGAAAAACAGGATATGTCAGGGTCTTTCTTACGTGTTATGATCTTAACCTACCTAAAGCCCGAAAGCCACAGTGCAGGCTTTCATTTTACAATTAAATAAACTCCAGCTGACGTATCTGTAGTGTACGAGCCTACATGTTCTTTTCAGTGGTTTCTTTTTCGTGCTTTCGACGTTGAGGACATTCTCTCATACTTTCGGCGTGCTGCCGGATTGCAATATAGCACGCAGCGTGTTTCTTACCGCTTGAAAGGAAATACAATAAAAGATCACGAGCTGTGGCGTGACCAACCTAAAAAGAGTTCAGGGCCGTATTTGAGCAATCCACGATATCTATTTCTGGCGCTCGTTCGATCTCACCACCACCAGCGGAACACACGCATCGCTGCTTCACTGAGTTGCAGACGACAGAACACATATTGAAAACTGGCGAGCAGTTTCTTTCACTCCTGCGCGGCAAAGAAAATCTGTAAACTCTGTCAGCTGTCTTCCACGGCAAAAACATACTTTTTTTCAAGAACGAAGATGTCATTGTGGATTGTTGTTCGATCTTGTGAGCTCTCGAAACACGCTCAGAGTTTTTGTATTTACCTCCTCAGCACGCGAATCTTCTTTGCGCACTTCTCTTTTGTACCTTGGGCGCAAGTTGCACTGTAAAGAGACTCAATACCACCTGCATCTAATCATTCGGAAACACTACCGGGGAACGAATGTCTACGAGTGTTGCCATTCAATCCCAAACACGCAGACTTCCAGTGCCGCCAACGCATCCTCGCTCTTTCTGTAGACAGATCCTTTCCGTTTCACCAGAAGTTGCGACCAGTTTCATTGAACGACAAAATGCGAAGGCATGTGAGATCGGAAAGCCATAAAACAACACATACCGCGGAAAGATCTTCTAACGATTCTCATGAGCCTGATGAGGCGCGTAAATTTTGTACAAACGGCCCGCAAATACCATGTGTGGTATGTGGTCTAGTCGTTAGCTGTTTTTTTTTGTGTTGTTTCCTCTTGTTCCATCGGGAATCGCCATGCCTGTAGCTTCAAATATAGATATCAGGAATACAAGCTGATGGGATTTCGAGAGGTGTACAGTTGCATTAAAAAAAATTGCCCAAATTTTCTTTTTTCTTTACTTAGGAGGACGGCTGCAGGAAGAAGTCCGCAACCTTTGTTTACCCAAGCCAGTGAGAGGAATGACCTCTTGTTTATTTTCTGACCAGTAAGATAGAATGTAGCTGTATTCTTCCATATTTTGCAGAATGAGTCAGGGCTCTCGAGAAAAGGCGTCGCCTTCGCTCGGTACAACAGGCTTTTCACTAATGTTGTAAAACTGATTTTTGAACAGTGCAAATCTTTAGAAGGATGATTGTCAGCACCGAAGTAACAAATATGCATCCGTCATTGGAATAGAAAATCACTTTCTTTTCGAAAATGTCGCAATACTTTCCAATAAAGCAGTTAATTGTTTTAAAGGGAGCAGTAAGAGTCAACCTAAGGTAGAATTTTGTGTACTTCCCATTTTTATTAGGTAATCAAGGCGACACTTGCGCTATAACTGCATGGATGTTTTCTTGCCTTTCTGTGATGCCCATTATGCGAAGTTACCAAGTCCTGGCTTAATCACAATGTTTCTGACTGAAAGAGGACTTTTTGTTGAAAAACAGGTGTGTTATTTTAAATGTCTAACATCCGCCTACAGTGTGATCCGTGCACTCATCTGGTCTGAGCATTTGGACTAGAGATCCCAATGAGAATATAAGGTAGCACGGAAATAAATATTAATACCTCAAGTGTTTTTTTCAATGTACTTCGGGTACTACCTAACCATGTAGCGTACAATGCAAGGAAGCACAAATGAAGATTGAATTTTATCAATATGCTTATACATCAACTTCTTTTGCAAATGGCGCGCTGGAAGAACAAAGATTGAGAAACCGGCGGTCTTTGTTTAGTTTTGCCCGTAGATGCATTACGTCTTGGCATGATTGTAGGAGATGACGTGCGAAAAAACGAAAAGAATCCCTATTGGATAATATGCAAGGTCATGTGTGTTGTAAATAAGGGTCTGACGGAAGCATAATTCCTCTCCAGAAATGTATCTCCTTTTGCACAGACAGGCGCTCCCCTCGGCTATCCAATGGAAGCATAATGATCTGCAATGAAAGGTTCACATGTCGCTTTACAGAAATTTAAATGTACGGGAAGTTAGGACTCGCAGATTAATGGCGTGTATCTCGAATTTCGATAGTTCTGTCTCAGGTGTACGTTTTCAGCACTCGAAGAACTTTTTTTTTTTCAGTAGGCCCACACCTTTTTTTTTTCTTGTACACTTCGGGAGGTACGTTTGTGTGGGGAGGTACGTTTCCCAATCCCAATCCCAATCCTTCGGGAGGTACGTTTGTATAAACCACGTGCGTTTATAAACTTTATTTATAAGCATTCGAGTTTCAGTAGGCCATTTGCGGCGAAGTTGAAGAAAGTTAGGACTGCTTGGGAAGGCCCAGAAATCCAGGCCACTGGGGCCCATCTAATAACGCCCTCTGGAGTCTGCACAGCAAGAGTCACCATGAAAAGTCGCATTTATTCCGCGTCCTTCGTAATCCTGCGACATTGCTCCCATGGATGGCATACTTGGCATGGACTTCTAAAACGATGACGGTCCCGTCATCGACTTGAGAACCAGGTCGATAACTTAGTCTTCGGACAAAGCGAAACAGCCGAATACGAAGGCCATGTCACCGTGCTTTGAACGTCCACTAGGATTAAGTCACCGTTCCGCCCCGCTCTAGTCATAATTCCCGTCGGCACCGAAAAATCTGAACATGTCGAAGTCGTCATCGAGAACCATCAGCGTTTGCTGTTACACCGTGACATTTGCGTCGCAAAAGGTATTGCTCGTTTGCAGTAAGGAAAAGCAAGCGTAGTGCTAACAAACTTCAGCCAAGAATACATACACCCGAGCAGGCGCAGGACAATTTCATACATCGAAGAAACCGTGGCCGCCAGATTCTGACAAAGCTCAAAGTACGACTTACTTTTTCAGATTCTGACGAAGCTACAACGACGACCGCAATACCTAATCATTGAACTTTGTTTTCCTATGTCGATTAGCGTCGCCTGAACAAGATCACAAAGAAAGACGTATGTCCACTCCCACCGATAAACGACGCCTTCGATCTACTTTGTACCGCAAAGTACTTTCTTCCATCGATCTCAGGACAGGCAATTGACAAACTGAAGTCTACGAGAGAGACCGCGGAAAAGTGGCCGTTAATAACACCGGACGGCCTGTTCGAGTTCGAGGTCATGCCATTTGGTCTTTGCTCGGCGCTTGCAACCTTTCCAGCGTGTTATGGACGCGTTGCTGGCTGTACTAAAGTGGCAGACTTTTCTTGTGCACCTGGATGACGTCGTCGTCTTCGTTCCCAGTTTTAGCGCACACCTGGGACGCCTTCAACCCGCAGAAGACAGCTGCCATTGCATCAATCCCACCACCTGCAGTCAAGAAGGCCCTGCGTCAACTTCTCGGCTGGTGTGCCCTATTACAGACGTTTTGTCAAAAACTTCGCCCGCATCAATAGCCCAATTACTAAACCGAGCAAGACTGCAGTCAAATATACGTGGGAAATGTCGTGAGAAGAAGCATTCCGCGAACTGAAATGACGCTTGCAGACGCTTGCAGTCGCCGCCGATTCTAGCATACTTCAACGACAACGTGGATACATAAATACAGGCCGACGCAAGCTGTGCAGGACTTGCCGCCGTACTTACACAACGGACAGAAGGACAACAAAGGGTTATTGCTCACGCCAGCCGGTCACTCTCAAAAGCCGAATCTAGTTATTCGACAGAGGAAAGAGTGCCTCGCCCTTATTGGGGCCACATCAAAGTTGTGGCCCTACCTATACGGCAGGCCTTGCAAAGTTCTGGGAGACCAGCATGCCTTATTTTGGCTAGCAAGCTTGAAGGGCCCCTCAGGATGCCTCGCACGATAGAGACTGAGACGTTGAGAATTCGACAATACCATCGTTTACAAGTTCGGTCAAAAGTACTCTGACGCCGATTGCTAGGCTCGCGTCGCGTAGACCCACCGCCGCAGGACGACCGCGATGATGACTGCTTCTTGAGAACCATAAGTACCGACGACTTCGCTGAAGGACAGCGAGCCGACCCGGAATTACGCGCCTTGGGGAGTACCTGGAGGGCAGGACCACCGTTCTTCCGAAGGTATTCAAGCCAGGACTGACGTTGTCTTTCTTGCGAAACAGCGTTCTCCTAAAGAACAACTTCTCGCCCCTTCGAGCCAACTACCTTCTCGTGGGGCCACCAGCACTGCGAGCAGAAGTCCTCCAGGCCCTACACGGCGACCCGATGACTGGACAATTCAGTGTTTCCCGCATGCTCACAAGAACAAAAGAAACATACTATTGGCCACCCATTTCCGCCGACATCGTTCGATACGTAATGACATGCTGAGACTGGCAGTGACAAAGCACACCGCCAACAAGACCAGCAGGCTTTCTTCAGCCGCTCGAACCACCTCGCTCACCGTTCCAGTACATCGAGATGTACCTACTGGGGTCATTCCTAACGTCGACTTGCAGAAATAAATGGGTCCTCGTAGCTACCAACTACCTCACCCGCTACGCCAAAACAAAGGCCCTGCCCAAAGACAGCGCCACAGAGGTAGGCAAGTTCGTTGAGAGCATCTTCCTTCCTCATGGCGCCCCAGAGGCTCTCATTATAGACAGAGGTACGGCCTTTACTGCTGACCGAGCTCAGGCGATCTTCGGATACAGCCAGACTAGCCATCGCCAGACAACCGCCGACACCCACAGACCAATGGCAGCACCAAGCGTCCAAATATCGCAGACATGCTGGCAATGTAAGTTGACGTGGAAAGCAAGACATGGTATGCCATGCTTCCGTACGTGACCTTCGCATACCACACGGCTTTGCAAGAAACGACGCAGATGACGCATTACAAGTTGTTTTGTGGAAGAAACGTGGCAACGACGCTCGATGCCATGCTGCCCAATGTCACTGACGAGGAAAACATCGACGTCACGGTGTACCTTCAACGCGCCGAAGAAGCACGACAACCCGCCCATCTTCGCGTCCAGTGCCACCAGAAGGCCGACAGCTCTCGCTACAACCTTCGACGACGCCTTGTAGAATACCAGCCCGGCGACCGTGTGTGGGTCTGCGCACCGATACGTCGACGTAGTGAAAAACTGCTTCAGCGATACTTCGGGCTATACAAAGTTCTGTGACATCTCGGCGCTTTAGACTACGAGGTTGTCCCGGATTGCATTACGAAACTCTCGGTGGTGCAGCGTACTACCTTAAGTCGTTCATGCTGTGGGTATAAGGTCATTCTATGCGCATCAAGGAACCTGGGGAATTTATTTTTGCTTTCTCGATTATTGTTCCTTCATATTGCATGCAAGTTTTCAGAGCGGGGCATCGCCATGCGCGTTTATAAACTTTCGTTTTTTTGTAATATAGTTTCACCCAGAAAAGCTGTTAGCATCGCTCAGCGCAGACCACGTCACAATGTTCGTGAAACTTCACGATTGTCTGAGATCGTTCGGTTAAGATTACGCGCTGGGACGCGGTTAGTCAAGTTTATTCGAGAGCTTTCGCAAGCGCCAGCGATAACGCTTGAAGCTTCGATAACGCATGTTTATATGCCGATAGACTTTACGGCAGATCAGATTATGGACGGCCAACGCTCTGTTCGGCTGTATCAGTGTACACCACGTTGTGCTTGTAGTCTGACTTTTCGTTTCCCGGGCATAGGTTCGCCCGAATATAGTTTTTCGTCTTAAACACACCGACTGCTACGCTCGACAATGTCACGCCCGCGGGAAAAGGCAGAGAGAGAGAGAGTACAACTTTATTATAGTCCAATCCAGAAGCTGAGGTTGCCCCCGCCACCCGGCTACTCCCACGTGGCGACCGGCAGATGTAGCCTAACGCCCCTGTCGCGCGCGCACTGGATGGCCAGAATTTGGTCCTGAAGGTTCGGCTTGCGGTGAAGCGCATCCCACTCGGCCTTGCTGTAAGTCGGGCCGAGCGACCCGCACTCCGAAAACATATGTGCTAATGTAGTGGTTTAATGAAAAACAAAAAAAAAACGAAATTGCACCCATACAACAAGGTGTTCGAAAGCTAACCCGGAACAAAACCGCACGTGTACCTTCTCGTGGTGTTTTAATACATTGCAGCCATTCAGTGCTAAAATATGTTACTATAACAAGTAACAAGTGAGGTAGTGACAAGTTAAGATTTAAGAATCAGTTCCGGGCCACACATTCAGATTGAAAGTTTTCAGTGCATAGCTTGGGTATCTAGAACATGAATGTAACCATATTCCTGTCCGACTCGGTCAACTCAATTCCCAGGATTTCATGGTTAATAATTTTCTCTCCACATTTTCTGGTGTCTCCATTGCGAAGCTTGCCTGGTTTCTCGACAATAAAGAAGTAACTAAAACTTCCCTGGACTTAGCAACCGTCTACTTGTAATTCTGATAAGACACAGTGAACTCGAAACGATTGCTTTTCGTAATGTAAAGTAGAATAATGTAATATTATCGGGATTGGCCTGTTGCATTTTCGAACTCGTGGCACCATCTGCGTTAAGTGTTCGGAAGCACACGAGTCCTGCATCAGGATTCGATGAAAAATATAGTTTTTAGGGGCGAAGCTCCTTACGCCGTGGGTCGTTCCATCCTCCGTCCATTGTTGTCGTAGCCACCCCTGTGCGATGACAATGAGGCTGCCATCACAGCACATGGAATGTACCCACTATGCGTCATAACGACGGCACAGCACATTGGAATGTACCCACTATGCGTCATAACGATGACGAAGCCGGACCGTTACCCTACTGGTGGGTGACATTAACGTTGACATCACTGAAAACAGTTGGCTCATACAACACATGGCATCGCGATATGGTCTCACATGCATATCGTTTGACCACACGCAACCAACCACCATCCGAGGCAACCTGCATCGATCTCGTCTTTGCAAACTTTCCACTACGACCCATCCAGGAACCGCTCTCCCTCCATTTCACCGACCATAAAGCCGTTATAATGAAGGGGGAACGGAAGCCACGGCTTATGTAAACGGTAACCACGACCAACGACGAAACGAAAACAAAACGGAAAATCAAGACTCATAAAATATAAATTTCTTGTATATATAGACACAGTGTTTCGTCACGTCTTCGATGATGTACTGGGCGAAGTTCACGGAAGATTCACGGTTTACCGATGAACCTCCAGAGCTTCGCCCTCTCATCATCATTCACTCCGTGGATATGCTGTGATTTTTATTGACTTGTTGCCATCCGCTCTTCGCACGAAGCTGCAGGGGCCTATTTTCTCGCTCAGGTGAAATAGCACATAAACACGGGCAGAGCTATTAAAGGCACAAAATCTCTACAGGCGATAGGCCCCAAAGCAAGTGATATCAATAACAACGAAAAATTATAAGGTATAAAAGGAGCATTACTTATGCCAAATAAGAATTATACCTATATCACTGAATTACTGAAGAATGCACTTAAAATTAATCGCTCTTTCATTAACAAGAAGCAATAAAAACGGCTAACAAAAACACTCTACCTCCTGTGCAGTGTCCATTTGCAAGATAAATGAAATTTGCAATCTACAAACATTTCTTATGCATATGTCTCACGCGGTTGGTATTAGACAGAAAACTTATGACTGGTCCGTCTCATGACAATTGTCGTCAATGCATCAGCTATGAATGTTCCTAAGGCAGGCTAAAATATTCGGGGAGATCTCACACATAGTCGGAATCGACCGCATACGAAGCAGTGAGTGAGGAGCTCCCTGTGGCGCTTTTTTGGTGCAGGGTATACATAAATTACTGCGTGAAACTAGGGCGAAGAAGCAAACTCCAAGTACCATAGGCTTGAGACGTCCCGGCTGGCGACATTCATGCGCGGTACTTGCTCACTTATCTCGTTTTTTTTTGTTTTTTTTTTGTTCACTCGTCCGTTCGGCGCGCTATCCTCATTCCTTGCATATATCGGAAGGAAAGTCTTGCTATTGTGCTTCCACAGCCTGCTTGACGGCTCATTCATCAGGCCGGCACTCAGTACGAGATGGTGTGCTACACAACCGGAAAAAGTTTCTTGAAGAGGGAGCATTGTCCTGTCTTACTCTTAGTAACTATACAAAGCAGGATGATACAAGTGCCTAGCAATCGAAAACGTCTGCGATCGCTCAGCTACATTGTAATCTAATGCAAATATATTCACTCGGACCCAGACGTGGGAAATTTCCATGTTCTATTAGCGCTTGAATTTAAAGAGTATTGATGTATCAACTGGTAGACAGTATAGAGATGAGCAAAAGAAATTTCGCCAATAGTCCGAAAATGAAAAAAAACAGCGATATAATACGTAGAAAACAGTACAATGTGTAGGGTATCGTGGAAGAAGCAGAATTCATCATGCGGATGGACTGGCAGGAGATGCGAAGTCAAAATATAATAATAGTGCGGGAACGGTACTTTCCAGTCTTTCTATTTTAAAGTATTATAGAAGTTTTACATAAAAAGAAGTGAAGGACGAGAGAGATGTGTAATACCGGATTGTGATACAAGGGTGAAGTAACGAAATGAAACATACTATTCGTTAAAGTTTCGTTTCAATGAAGTCGGCAAAGAAAACTAATAATGAAATTTCTGCAGAGGCTGAAGAAGCGTACTGCAAAACTGGCAATAAAACACCCAGAAACCCTCATGAAAAAATGGGAAGTTCCTAAACTGAGGAAATATTCATTGATCAAGAACCGGGATAAGAGATAGATGAAGAACTACATAAACCTGGAGACGAAGTGCAGGGTAACAGGAAGTAGCAATAGATAACTCAAAGTCACTAAGAGCTTGGGCCATTTGTACGAGTGAAGCAAACATGTCTGAACAAATATAGACAGTAGAACCAAAAATGTGCCTAGCGCCGATTAATTTCGCAGGCGACTCAGCACATCTTAATGACAAGATATTCTCCGAGGAAAAAAAACACCGCACAAAGCACTATCTTCAAGGAGAAGTTTGACTTGAGGCAGTAGAGGTAGAAGCTGGTTAGCGGGCAGATTTAAGATAACAGAAATACATTTCGACAATATATCAAGGGAAATTTCACGGTATTTTTAGGGCAAGAATCGTTACAAACGCATATGAAGGTAACTATGCAAAACGAAGCTTCATGTTTCATTCAAAAGAGACAAAAACACACAACGCACCTGCCTCAAATAGATTTAGTAGGACTGTAAGTTGTGTCGCGCAAACTAATAGTGAACTCTGGTTCTCAATTCCGAAAAGGTTGTCGAACTAAATCATTTCGACATTGACTACTTAACGATGTAAACGCTATTATCTCCAATAAACCCATTTTTACTCCAACTAGTAAGCGAAAAACACGAGAAACTGACAGATATCGGAGACAATGTCTGCAGAAGACTGTAGGATTGGGCGTGTTGGTACAACATGATTATGCCTGCAGAAGTTATGGATATGTTCACCAATGGTGGCAAGAATTCACCTATTCGACTTTGAGTTTTTTTTTTATCGTGCCATATCATTGTCCATTTAACTGAATGACTAACGAAGACCACTAGGTTTCAGATATAGCGAGATAGAGATCACTGTAATTATTTGGGCTCAATGTTTTTATCCTGTGTAGATTTTGTAATAGGAACTGGACAATAATAAAGCTTTTTTCTTGCGATACTTAGGGGTTTCCTCAAGCGAGACTTACTACAGGGTAACTTTTGGATGCAGTGCAATTCGCACGGTTCTGAAAATAGCTGCGTCTCTATACGCTGCGTCCCAGTCTGCTATTCCCAATCTGGCAACCAACAATGGAAGTGGACGTAGAGCTCCGGAAGAGAATGTCTCACTTTCTCGACGAACACCGTATCTCCTTCCTGGACTACAGCCTCTTCCCGTGTCAGTTCATTTGTCGTATTAGTTTCCTAACTCCTGCTACTAACGACATCTGCTTCCTTCCATCCGTTCGGCGTGTTCGCTGTAGACGTCTTTTTGTTTCCAGCGAAAGAAGGGTTCCTCGGGGTCGTTAAACTCGCAGTTAATTAATTACCTTGGGACATCAGCTAGAAGGCACTAGGAAATTAATTAATGAATCAACTAATGAATGGCTGAAGCTTATTCCAACTTCTGGTTTCTTTGCGAAGTCGCTTATCTGCGGGCATGTTTGATTGCGCGAGTAGAGAAACTGAACATACATACAGCTGCTGTTAAGGATGCGAAATGATGTGTATTAAGAAGGGTCAGGTTTGGAAAAAAACAAGCGACCATTCAGAACAGAGAATAGATGAATAAACGCAGGTTTACACATGCAGCAACAACCCGCGCAAGCGGTTCGCCTTAGGTAGATTAGCGTAATGAGTAGACCACATACGACACTCGCGCCCACATGCAAACAAGCAGACAACCGTAAGGTGTGTTTATGACTTTCAATGAGACGTGTACCAGGTGTAACTAATAGCACAAACAAAGCGCGATTTATTTCTCAGATCATCATATACAGACGCAGGCTGAGCGCGTGTATGCAAATCAGACGTTTTCACGCTAACAATAGGCGAAGCGGGGGGCAGAGTGTAGCGGATGTACTGCGTCAAGCGGTCTCATTTGCGTGGCGAAAACAAGTCCTCACGTGTGGCGGAAGGAATAAAAACACCAGCACGTGTCGGCTGTGCTAGAACTCATTAGGGCACTCTAAACAACGGTGAACTCAGGGCGAGTGTTGAACTCAGCGAGAGTTGAAGTTTACCGCAGCTAGTTCTGTTCCGCCACGTGTAAGCTTAATGAGCAGAATGCAAGCGTGAGCACAGTGTAATTTTCAATGAACATCGGGTTCGTTCACATCGTGGCCAGTAATCAAAGCTGGAACCAGCGGTTTGTTCCAGTTGCAAGGTTTTGCCGTGTCTAATCTGCGCAGAACATGTGCTAAGCCTCAGCGATGAATGGTTAAAAGAATTCGTCCTCTGTTGTCTTAAGTTGCTTTATCTCGCATTGTTTGTAGCTATGAAAAATACCAATAATCGGGAGTTTAATGTATTTTAGTGCTGTATAGGCTTATTGCTGTAAATTTGCTAGTGTGTACTCATATAGTGGTGGCCACGCTGCATTCACGCTGCGATCCATTGTAGCTGAGTTGGGAGCTGTATAAGTGTTAATACTGAAACCTGAATAACAACAACCAGGGAGCAATATCGCCACCGGTCGGGCCCTTCAGGAAACCGACCTGTGAAACAACATAATCGTGCAAAATTTTTAACACTTTGTAGCTACAATGTGACGTTTTCTGTACCATCTTTACAACTTTGATATGGAGGCAACACTGCCTGGGCTCGCACCTTTAACAAAACAAGAAGCCAGGCCTGCGCGAAAAGCGCAGCTGTCACTGCGAAAGCGGGAAGAGCGGCATGTTTAGAGCCCATTGTAAACTTTCTCTTGGGGCTACTACCCACTACGCCACGAAAGAAGACGTACCTTTGCTCCTTCTCCCCAACTGGTCCGTGGAAGTAGTTAAAAGTTGCACCTCGACACATCCGCTGTCACTCTCCCTGAAGAAGAAATCTTGTTGATTGCGAAACGTCAAGGAATCAACCCATTTTTTGGTTGGAGCTTTGTGAATGTCCTAATTAATAAACCCAACCAGAGAGGCAACTCTGTGAAGATGTTCAGCTTTAAGACTCTACGTGCTGACTTCGGAATAGATGCAGCGCAACTGGCCAAAAACAGCATCAAGTCCGTGAAAGTAATATCCACCTTGTAGACCCATGCTGAATTCACCAGGAATTGCAAGGCCAAGAACATCGGGCTACAAAGCCTCCGGCTTTGAATACCCCACACGGTCGGGCAATCATATATAAGGTCGAGCAGAGACTGGCGGAGCTCAGAGACATGAGTACCACGCTGTGCTCCGGAAGAAAAAAGTGGCCGCGTCCCTCGCCCGAAGACAACTAGAACACCAGTTACCGAATCTTCTCTCTTGAATAGAATATTTTCCCAAAGCGACCGCCTCCTCAGAAGCCGCAAGACACTGCGCAGCACAGGAGTAGAAACAAGCCGCCCTTGCCAACCACACAAAGAAACAAGAAATAATTCGCCAGCATCTTGTAACCAACCTATTGGCAAGGGTTCTCACGAGCGAAGAAACTTCAGTGCTCTATAAAGGCGAAAAATTTAATTTCCCCACGGTGAAACCCGCTATTCCCAAGAAGGTCGCCGTACTGGAGAACGGCATCCGAAAAGTCAAACCCAGTGTTAGAAATCAAGTGAGATGCAAAGCGATTGGCATTATCAGCCTCGACGTGGAATCGCCAAAAAAGAAAGCTACCTGTCTTCAGATGAAGGGAGAGCACCAAGCAACCTACAGAAAGGCAGAACCGGGGTAATCCTATTGGCAGACAAGGGCTACTCCACCGTTCTCCAGAACACACGCGACTGCGAGGGGAAAGTATCAACACTGATAAGCTCTGGGGAATACGAAAAGCTAAAAAAAAGGACCCCACCACAGCCACACAACAAGTATTGAATAAGACGCTAGCAGAAATATTCCGGAACCAACCAAACTTTCGGAACCGTTACCTCCAACTAATATGCAAAAACGGGTCAGCACCATCATTCTACGGCCTGCCTAAAATTAACAAACCTGCATTTCCCCTACGCCCAATAAGACACTTCTCACGCTCACCAGTGCGATCACTGTCCACGTACCTACACTGGGTAATTTCACCACTGACCGGAAAGACAACATATCATGTGCGCCGCGCGTAGGACTTTGGCGGGCTCACATCGAAGGTACAACTAGAGTAGGACGAGTGGCTAGTCTCGTTTGATGTGGTATCGCTATTCAGCAGCATTCCCATACGACTTGCAGTTGCCATGACCCGAGACGCCCTAAAACGCGACAGTGCTTTGAACGAGAGAACTAAATTAAGTGTAGACGAGATATGCCGACTTCAGGAATTCTGCGTATCAAATACGTATCATTCTTTTAAGGACGAATATTACAGGCAGATAAAAGGCGCACCAATGGAAGCCTCAATCAAAATGACTATGGTCCACATCATCATGGACAGGGTTGTGGTTAATGGCTTCTTTGCGACAAATTAGCTACACTATGACCCCCTTTGGCGAAAAAAATGTTATGTTGGCACTATGGCTACTTGCTGGCTACTTTTACCTTTTTCTTTGGCGCATTAAACAGCCATTCTTTATATTATTTGCAGACAAAACACTATTTCCAGCCTGTTCTGTCGTATCACCCTATGTCTGCACCCGTCCTCCCCCCCACCAGCAGGCGATGCACCTCGATACAATGCACGGCGCGCCTGCATGTACGAAGTGACGTAGTCACATCCACACTGCCCGTCATCAATGCTAACGGTACGCTCAAGTTTCTAAATCTGATGCGCTGCGCGTGTGCTCGTATGAAAATGACAAAAACTGAGAACCGCGGCAAAATGAAGCTAGACTGTTCATCTTAACCAGATTTCACTATCTGAAGCAGGACTGATGATATATAAGCTCTACTAATCAAATTCGATCTGCGGCTTCAGTGTGTAATGTTCGTAATGATTTGTTTGGCTGGAATGTTCAAAAATTACTCTGTATCAGGCATGGTACTATAAATTCAAGATGGGAGACGAAAGACGGAACAAACAGAACAAAGTGCCTCAGACAGGCTCGCCGACGTTTGGATAGCAGGACCTATCTTTGTCAAAGACCCCGGCGGCTTTTCCAACAGCAGGTTTCTGGTCATAAGCAATGTCCAGTGCAAAAGAGAGTGACTGCTACGAAGAGATTGAAGTTATAGTGGAATGCGAGACGCAATACGTGAATACAGCACGCGACTAAGCTATGACGCTATGATAGCACAGTTATTACCGACTGCGTGTCAAAAGTAAAGCGGCAACAGAAAGCCATCATAGAAGCACAATATCTTGGCCTTTTTTTTCAAGTATCGCTTAAGTCGGTAGCACAGTTGCTAACAGCTTTATTATAAGCGATAGTATGCAATAGTATTAGAAATTCAGTGAATAGTAAGGAACGATTGCAAGACCGGGTAGCTGTGTCAGTTTCTCTGGAAACGTTGTGAACCGGGCTCCCAAACACATCTATCTTCTATTTGGAAGCATCTCCCATGCTGACCGGCTTTTTCGCCCAAAGCTTATGTTTAAGCCTCCCAGCGTGAAAGAGTATTCCACTTCTGTTCTTGCTGCCCACGAAGCACTCCAGAAAATATGTGTCTCGATGGCATCTTCATCGTCAAGACGGCGATAAATGATGTGATAAAATGGATCACCAAAACTTCACTTCCCTGACTGTTCTCTGTTGCTGGATCCATTAGGCCGGATGGTTAGCCGAGGAACTGCAGGGCCCTTTCCCTTGCCTCCATATTTTGTTTCCTTCACTGCTCTCCAAAAGCAATTATCTATCAGTCATTGTTTGCTGGTTTCCGAGTGATTCGTGAATGATATCTTTCTTCCTCCTCCTTTACACTGTAAGTCGCAGTACTGCAGTATTGACCAGTTCTTGAAAGAGCGCAATAATGCAAAAAGCCCAATAATACAAGCTGAAGAGCCCTCCAATTTTCTGAATCCATTGCGGAGCTTTGTGTCTGTGTGTTTGTATTCTCCAGGACAGGTTGACACCAATTAATATAGCCCCATTGATATTTTCTTCCTAAAAAACAAAATAAAGCCCAATCTATCATCTACCATCCGCCGCTATCAGACTGCTTACTGTCCTGGAGACGAAGAGTTACGACCCTCGATACGAAGAGTTACGGCCCTGAAGACAGGAGGTGCCCAAGGCATCTCCTGTCTCCAGGGCCGTAACTCTCCGCCCTCTCTGCCACTCGGCCAGCAGACCAATATCCCCTTGTCGGTAAATCCTCGTAGACCCGTCACGCTGTTGGAAGTACTCCACGGCGACCTAAAAAAGTTCCGACCGCCTACAAAATTGTTCTACGTTTGTCTCTTTTAGAGCGCTCTTGGAAACCTTACCTACTCAACTGTCTTAGATCATGGCTTCCGAATGGTCATGGTGGCCCAATTATATACCCAATGCAGCAGCAGTGTTACGCAGCATCCATCGCAAACACCGAAAGCTTCTGCGCTCCTAGGACTTACTTGCAATGTCACCCGGTATTTGCATTCAAGAAACCATAGGCGTTTTAAAATAAGGTCTGACTAAAGCTTTGTTAATGATTGTCTGCTCAAAAAGGAGATTTCCTCTAAGAAATAAACCACTAAGCTCATTCGTCAGCAACAAAAGAGGCAACCTCTCAAAGCTATTTAGCACTCATGGCACAGCCAGCCTACCGAAAAATCAGATAGCAACAAATCCAACAGACGTCTTTCGTTTGAGATTGCCGTCGTATAAAACGGACCAAGCGGATCCCACAGCACTTTAAAGGCGGCCTGCATTGAAAGATTTCTTCGTGAATTCACGTCTTAAAGACGTAAACATGGTTGTGTGTATTAATTTGTTTTCTGCTTTCCAGGAGAACTTGGCAACACAAAATAACGCACCAGAAATTAGGGAAAAGTATGGGTCGTTTCCAACATTTAGATGAACAGCCTCGATTCGAGCTTAACCCATTAAGGACCACGAAAGAACTACTGTTCCGATTTTATTTAAATTTTGCACATTTAATTAACCACAACAGATAACGACACGTGCAAATTTTCATGGAGTTACGTGCGTTTCTTCAGGAGTTATGATACTGTACTATAAAAAGTACGCTGGGCCTTCGAGATAGCAACGGGCAAGGTGACTTGATGCAAGAATGGCGAGTACGCTGGGCCCTTGCGAAACGAATAACAAAGTTTTCTTGGCCATGCAACTTAATCAAGGACCAGTGCTTTAGGGAAAGCGTAACGTCACGCTTTTCGCCACACGATTTTGATGTATTTTGGCACAATTCTACTGTTTTGCCGGCTTGTCAAAATGTCCGTATGGATAGAGGGTAATAGCAAGTACAGTAGAATCTGGAGAGCTTTGATACTTCTCTTGGGTACAACAAGGCGCAGTCAGTGTTTAGCTGTTATGCGACTAAAGGACAATAGTTAACGTGTAGAGGGTCTGCTAAAACCTACGATGTGGTAGCAGACGCTTTATGCGTTGTCTGCGGCTATTTCGATCATCTAGGTAAATAGGGGCTGGTGCCACTTTTTCTCAGCGATGAAAATTCTCTAGTCATTCGCAGCTTAATCGTAGAGCTCAAACCCCCCTCATGGCATTGTTACTGCGGATGAAGAAGGAGGACAGTGGCACTACGTTTTTTTTCTTTTCAGTGAATGGCCACCACGATACAGAGCATAGTCACTCAACTGTGTAGCCTTTCGTCAGCATAACAATTATGCTCTTGTCTTTGCCATTTTGGAAACAAAGCTGCTTTCCTGAGTAAAAACAGAAGTTATCTTACCCACGTTCCTCTCGTTCCATGTTTTTTTATCGTTAGCGAAGAGCATCCATTCGTACCGTCGTCATTCCCCTCCTCCTCCTTAGTTCCTATGTTAGGGTCAGAATCGCCAATTAAAACATCAAGAGGCTCTCGTATATTCACAGCGACATCTTTCGTAGCCTCATGAGTCTGAGATAACCGAAAAAATGGCATTCATAACAAAAAAAAGCCTGTTGAATATATGATGCAACGCACAACAAGAGTTACATGTATGCTCCCACGAAGTCCCAGTGTACTAAATAAAGTACAGCAACATTTAATTATTCCTCACAGCAAAACTATGCACTCTAAAGGCTTCTCGCGCTTTGCAGGGATTGAATTGCTCTTCCTGAAGCAGAAACTGTCCGTTTTTTCAGCATATAAAATGTAAAACTTCAAATTAATTTAGAAAAAGTAGTACTGACCACGTGCGTTTAACAGGCTCTCAATTTCCCAAAGTTTGACGACTCATAAAACAGAAAAAACATAACCGAGTCAATATTCCAAATTAGGATTTTCTTGCTGCAACCTTTGGCATCAGAAATTGTAATGAGCAAGATCAGAATATTATGTTTTGTATTTTCTATGCCCGAAAAAAGGAAGTGTACTTTTTAAAGTACACTGGTCCCTAATGGGTTAACCCATTAAGGACCACGAAAGAACTACTGGTCCGATTTTATTGACATTTTGCTTATTTAATTAACCACAACAGATAACCACACGTGCAAATTTTCATAGAGCTGCGTGTGTTTCTTCAGGAGTTATGATACTGTACTATAAAAAGTACGCTGTGCCTTCGAGATAGCAACGGGCAAGGTGACTTGATACAAGAATGGCGAGTACGCTGGGCCCTTGCGAAACGAATAACAAAGTTATCTTGGCTCATGCAACTTAATCAAGGACCAGTGCTTTAGGGAAAGCGTAACGTCACGCTTTTCGCCACACCATTTCGATGTACGTTGGCAGAATAGAACTGTTTTTCCTGCTTCTTGTGAAAATGTCCGTATGCATAGAGGGTAATAACAAGCACAGTGGAATCTGGAGTGCTTTGATACTTCTCTTGGGTACAACAAGGCGCAGTCAGTATTTTGCTGTTATGCGACTAAAGGACAATAGTGAACGGGTAGAGGGTCTGCTAAAACCTACAATGTGGTAGCAGACCCTTTATGCGTTGTCTGCGGCTATTTCGATCATCTGAGTAAATAGGGGCTGGTACCACTTTTTCTCAGGGATGAAAATTCTCTAGTCATTCGCAGCTTGATCGTAAAGCTCAAACCCCCCTCATGGCATTGTTACTGCGGATGAAGAAGGAGGACAGTGGCACTACGTTTTTTTTCTCTTCAGTGAATGGCCACCCCGATACAGAGCATAGTGACTCAACTCTGTAGTCTTTCGTCAGCATAGCAATTATGCTGTTGTCTTTGCCATTTTCGAAACAGTGCTGCTTTCCTAAGTCAAAACAGAAGTAATCTTACCCACGTTCCTTTCGTTCCATGGTTTTTTATCGTTAGCAGAGAGCATCCATTCGTACCGTCGTCATTCCCCTCCTCCTCCTAAGTTCCCATGTTAGGGCCAGAATCGCCAATTAAAACATCAAGAGGCTCTCGTATATTCACAGCGACATCTTTCGCAGCCTCATGAGTCTGAGATAACCGAAAAAACGGCATTCATAACAAAAAAAGCCTGTTGAATCTATGATGCAACGCACAAGAGTTACATGTATGCTCCCACGAAGTCCCAGTGTACTAAAAGATTTTTTTTTTACTTTTTAAATGTTCATTCCGTGTTCGTGCGCAACATTTTTGTGACCTGAAGGGTCCTTTCATTTTTTTTTCTTTGTTGCAGGATTCGCAATCGAAGAAATCAACCGAACGGAAAGACCCCACCCCCCCTGCAGCGGTGTAAATCGAATGTCGTGGAACGAGTGGCTTGAGGACAACGAAGCGGCTCACGCCGCAACATGCGGTCACACCAACCGGGCCACCCTCATAGCCTGGGGAGAGCCCATGTTAACCAGCGCCTCAGCCGAAGCGGAGACCGTACTAACGACGTATGACGCCGTCCTACATGACTATCGAGTCCAACTAAGTGTACCATAAATCTCCCTTCAAGCTCACTAAAGCAGAAAGCATTGCATTTCAAAGACTGCAGAGCAGCACGTTGAGACGGTGCGCTTTCCACCTGCAATGTTGTCTTCTCCTCATTACACCGACGCGTCCTGAGGGCCGGCTTCATCACCGTGCACAATCGCCGTACCAGCCGCCTGATGGCTATGTTACTGACGACCTTGAATAACGTCGCTGTAGCCCTTGGGTCTTAGGCGATGCTCGTTAACAGTTGTCTCTTGTGGCAGACGTCCGTGGGGTGATTCCACGGCTCGTGCTCGCGGATTCAAGGCTACAAGGCTACAATACAAAGCTACAATGCGAATTACACGGGTCGCACGTCGTTGTCATGCACCGCATCGTCACTTCTTTTTTTTTAATATAATCTTCTTTCCTTTAAGGGCCGGCATAAGAAATTTTGCATGCAATGACTGTTTCGTAATCTTAAGCGGTGCTTAAAAAAAAGACGAACAAAAATACAGTTGCTAAGCTTGCCCGTCTTGCTGTTACCTTGGCCTGGTCACCCGGTTAACATCAACAATCTTCAAAAAACATTTTCTTTCAGGTATCATTCCGCAGGTCTGCCGCGGCTAATGCACGATAAAAATTTGAGAGGCATATGAACTATTAAAAGAAGCCCAAGAACAAATTTAAAACAAACTAACACTTTCTGGCTACACTTTCTGTCTACGGACATATAAATAAATAAATAAATAAATAAATAAATAAATAAATAAATAAATAAATAAATAAATAATGAAATAAATGCCCCAGCTCCCATACGCCAAATGTACAAAGAAATTCGCGCCTTGTTCTAACTACTAACACGCCACTTCCTTCCCTGTTTCAATGTTCTTCCAATATATACGGTGGATTATAATTGCGAAGAAGTCACCTGCAATAGTAAGTATTGCGGAAGTCCTATACATTTCGCTATAATGTCATCCGAGAGATTCCGTTTGTGAAACTACGAGTCTTAAAGAGATGATACGCTCTGGTTTACTAACGCATACAATACGAAAAGCTTCAAAGCCCCCGAGGCTAGTATTTTTGTTGTTGTTGTTGTTGTGGTTTCAGAGCATCTGACATGGGAACAAGGACATACGCCTTGGCGGCACGCGCAGCCGTCTTTATCTATCCGTCTCCCTCTGTCACTACAGCCCCACGCATAATGATTACTTAGCACTCGTGATGTGTTTCCATATATGACGTGATCAAATTCAGCGCCGTTGTTATGTACCGGAACAGCAATCGTAATTGGTCTGATAAATATGAGCGCTCCTCATTTTCCAAGCAAAGTGCCCAGAATAGAAAAAAGAACCGAACAATTTGAGGTGCAAGCGTATGTGACTGAACGTGAGTACGCTACGCACAGTAAACATGACGGGAGGATGAATCCCAAAAATCTTCCACGCACCACGCTGTGGGTTTATTCCAGGCAGGGTTTATTCCAGGAAGAGGTCCCTTTAAAGGGATATTTCTTTCATGAAGCTCTGGGTTGTCATGTTACGAATAAAAAAAAAGCTGCATAATCCTATTTTAATAACTGAATTGGTGATCTATTTTTTTTAATATTTACTTCGTAGACTTTGAGCGAGAGCCTATCCATTAGGATGCAGTATGATTGACTTTATGTAAGGACGTCAAATTATTTGAAAGGCTTTGTCTTCATGTTTCCGGATGGCATCCATCCCACCCAAAATACCCTCGTTTGGTGGTAATTCGCATAAATTGCCCCAACGATCACAGGAATATTATTTCTTCTGATAAGCCAGTTGCGGTGCGCACACGACTTTAAGCACTTACTTTTCCTTGTTGGGATGTCCTCGATTGGCTTTCTCCTGTTGTATTATTTAAGGAAAATGAGTGATTGTTTACATGCGGTGTCGTGTTGAGCGATAGAGCAACATAAAAAACCCTCAGCAGGCTCGCAAAAAAATATTTAATAAGAATATTGAGATAAGCATATTTACCACCAAGCTATAGAAAATACCTAAACGGGTGGGCGCAGTGTTTTGGCTACTGGAGTGGATATGCTTGAATTTAGCTTCCTATGAAGCAAAGCAATGAGTACAGGTTTGAATAGGGTCTCCAGGTATAAAATCTTTAAAATTCAGTACATGGCGATGTACAGTACAATACATGGTTCGGTCATGGAAAAAGAAACGAAAACACAAATAATGTCCGCCGACACTCCCTCATCGAATCTTGGCGCATCCTCGCTAGCCTCGAAAGGTCATGGACTGCCTGGAAAGGCGTCAGATACACAGAACATGATTGCGAGATACTAGTTATTACAAGTTAACCCTTTAATGCCTGAATTATGAAAGCGCCCAAGAAAAAAATTTGTTGCTTTTCATTTTTCAGCTTTGAAAAGCAACCTTTACTTAATTCCGCAGTTATATTATCTAAAATGCGAACTGAATACTTTTAGGTTTGTCGCGAATTCGCGACAACCGGCACTTAAGCCAATACACGGCTCAATACAGGGATGTGTTCCAGACAACACAACTATAGTATCGCCGCATCAATCAAGCGGAATCTGTTCAGTGCGACGCAACTTGGCGTCTCTGGCAAACATTTATTTCACGGTAACTGAATCCTTGCAATCAACAACCTACAACAAGAAGTCGTCTAACCAGAAATCAATGCAGCCGACTTCTTGGGAGTCGACGGAGTGACGTCAATGTCACGGTGCCGATAAATTGATCTAGCTCGTCTCGAGACAGAGCCAGTCCTTTTTGAGGATTTTTTAGGTGCGAAGCATCTTAGAGCCGAGCTCAATCCGTTGGTGGTGTGCATCCTGACCGCCCTTACTGTTAAACATGATGAGTGGTTTTCAGCGCAAAAGGACGAAGACAGAGGAAAAGGAGGGACACGAACACCAGCGCTGTCTCACAACTGACTTTATTAGCAACGGAAACACACATTTTATAGTACAACCTATCACACGTGGGCCCACGCCGATTACGTCAAACAGAAGATAAATGAACAGATTGAAGGACTAACTGAGAACAAAATGTATCACGTCACAAAACTATTTAAGAAGGAAATTTCTCTGTCATGCAGGGTGATAGATGGCACGCTAACACAACTAAGGCCCTTTTTTGTAGATATGAAAAGCCTCCATAATTTCCCTAGTGGCCTGATCGGCATGCGCGAAAATACATATAGTCTCTTCAAACATTACTGAGCAGCCATGTTCTGTGCGATGCCTAGCCAAATGAGAATATGGGTTGCTAACGAGTGCGCGCTTATGTTCCATTAGTCGGATATTCAAACACCGGCCCGTTTGGCCTATAGGTTGTACTATAAAATGTGTGTTTCCGTTGCTAATAAAGTCAGTTGTGAGACAGCGCTGGTGTTCGTGTCCCTCCTTTTCCTCTGTCTTCGTCCTTTTGCGCTAGCCACTCATCATGTTTAACGCAATCCAACTTGCCCAAATGTCAGTTCTTCTGCACCCTTACTGTGCATGCGCCTACTCTCTCTCCCACTCTCCTCCTTTACGCAGGGGTTCGGTCGCCTTCACTCCTCCTTCCCCGCGCTGCAGCCTAGCAAACCCACTCCCTCCTCTCCCTCCCGCATTTCATATAAGCTCGTGCGCTCGGTCGAGGAAGTCTCGCTTGAATCATGCGGTCGCTCCGTCGGTTCCCCGTCGCTGCAGTTGTCCCGAAAGCCTCGCTACCCTCGCCGCAGACTCGCGTTGTCTCTCTCTATCGGAAGCGGTAGCTCGACGCCGACGCTTGGCTTCGACGGCCGAGTGAACGTAAGCGGAAACTTAATGTGCACTCCCAACGCTGCTTCGCATCCCTCATGGTTCCCTTTAGTGGGAGATGGTGTAATTTTTCGCGTCGCCAACATTATTCTGCTGAACGATGTGATCCATGAAGCTGTAATCAAAATAATTCTTCAAATATTCAATAGTAGCTCGGACAGTGTCCCACTGAGGACGAGTGGCTTTCCAGTGTGGAATTTTCCCGCTGTTCGTGAGTCTTTTATTATTTGTTTCTTTTTTTCATGGCACTGCATGTTTTACAGAGGCACTTGGTTGATCTACCGCATTTTTTGGTCTTCATCCTCACTGATCTATGTAAACACTCATGCTTTTGCATCAGTATCAGGATCAATATCGTCATTTTCACGGTCACTGAGGCAGCTGTGGTCAATTTTATCTTCAGGTGGCAAGCGCGTGTCGCGCCCTTTTTTTCCATAAAATGAGCGGACGTCCATCATCTACCAATTAATAAAAAACGAACTTGTCATACTGGCACTCACCAATGACTGACTCAAATGCCTGATGTCGCGAATATGCGACATCAAGGAAGAAAAGCGGAAGTTCAATGAATTTCGCTGTAATGGCGTACGACAGCCTGTGTTTGCGAATGTACGTGTCTTCAAAGAAGATGCGGTCTGCTTTAGAAACGCATTCAAATATAAAAGCTTTAAGATTTGTTGTTATCAAACGTACTGACTGTTTTTTCTGTTTTTCTCATTTTAACGCGTGTGCGATAGGAAACAGTACGTACGCCTTAGCGACATGCTCACCGTGTTTACCTATCTGTCTCCTTCTGTCATTGTTGTCCCACGCATGATGATCACTTAACAATTATGATTTATTTCCACATATGACGTCATCCCTTCAACGTCTTTGTTAACCTACCGGAACAGCAACCGGCATTCGCCTCATAAATATGAGCATTCCATAATTTCCAAGAAAAGCGTTTCCGAGAAAAAACAAAACAAGAACACTGTCGCACATAAACATCTGGCAGAACGTAAGTAGGCCACGCCAAGTAAATAAACATGACAGAGTGCAGTTAATGACTCGAGCATGAATCGCTAAAATCTTCCACGTGCCGCGCTGTGGGAGGCATTGGAGTAGGGTTTATTCCAGGAAGAGATCCCATTCAAGGGATTTCTCTTGCATGAAACTCCGGTTTATCGTGTAGTGTATAAAAAAATTTGCATATTCCTATCCGAAAACTGAGTGGGAAGAACATTTTGTATTCTTGATTTCATGGGCCTTAAGTGAGAATATATTCACGGAGAAGCAGCATGTATATGTAAAGACGCAAAATTATTTGAAAGGCTTTGTCTCCGAGTTTCCGGCTGCCATCCATCCAACCCAAAGTAGCCTCGATTCGTGACAATTTGCATAAATTACCCCAACGATCGCAGGAATATTCTTTATTCAGATAAGCCCGTTTGAAAGCGCACACGACTTGCAGCGTTTCCTCTTCCTTGTTGGCATGTACCCGATTTGTCTTGTCATGTTTTATTGGCTCCCAATTTAGTGCATATGCGTGTTCGCTTACATGCGGTAGCGTGTTTAGCCACATAAGCAAAGCAACACGTGGAACTCTCTGTAGGCTCGACAAAAATACCGTAAAGATTTGTGAGACAAGCATATTTGCTACGAAGCTACAGAACGTGCGTAAACGTATGGGCGCTATGTCTTGGCTATTGATGTGGACGGGCTTCAATTATGTCCCGTGAACTAAAGGAAATATGTTCTCCAAGCATGAGAAGCTTAAGATGAAGTGCAGCAGCAAATGGCGTATCGGATCATGAGAAAAAAAAAGAAAAAATAACCTTCGGTCGCGGATCTCTCGGAACTTGGCATATCTACTTGATGCGCGAATTATGATAAACTATCTGCGAAGGTGTCCAATTCGCAGAATATAGTTAGAATACACTAGATATTACATTGCAAGACCGCAAATGAGGAAATATCTTGTGCCATAAGAGCTGCAATAACTGGTTGTAATTAGCATTAACAATTATGCTGCACTGAATACTTTTCTGCTTTATATAAAGTGAGCCCAGTGGCAGGCTCCGAATGCATGTGTATTTTTTTTTTTGGTTCCGCGCATTTCGGGAGAAAAATATATTACTTCTAAAATTTGTCCTTAAGCGCGGCATGCTGAACGAGCCGTCGAGCATGTCAGTGCCTTGTACGATGTTCTTTCGGGGCCACTGGTCCAAAGAAATCGCAAAAAGAATTTGTGTCTACTTATGTGGATATTGTGGCTCGAGGAGTTTGTAGCAGACGCCTGGAAATATCCACCGTACCACAAGGACACTACCCCTGCGTCTTGAGCCAAAGCCTGCGACGAGTGATTGAAAACATAGCCGCACGTTACTTCAAGAGCGCCTACACGCCGTTACAAGATAAGTGTCTGACAAACGTCAAAAATGAGGCACATAGAATATTTGCTGACTGTCTCCATATTGATATTTTCTGCGGTGTGAAACATCTTAAGAGGACTTGACACAGCAATCACAGGCTGTAAATAAAAAAATAGTTAACATTTTAATTAGCGGAGACCGGCGGCCGGGTAAACTTGGTGAATTGTTGTCCTTCTTTCGAAGAGGCCATTGCCTCTTTAGGATTCTGAAAACACGGCCTGTGGCAAATCTTGCGAAGCAATCAAATTCAAACAACTTCACAGGCAGAACCGAAACCGCAGCTCTGATGAGCGCAACTAGCAGATGGCCAGAATGTCGCAACGGTTCACGCTTGCCGATTTCAGTCGTTTTAGTACTCCTGTATTTGGTAACGTAAGCGCGCTGTACGTGCTCTAATCGCAAAACGAAACCCGTACAACCACACAGCTAAGTCGATCGATGATTAGTACAACGACGCTACCACACCCTGGGTGCCTCGGACACTTGGCGTCAGACGCCACCTGCCGCGCGGTGGCGTCTGACGCCAAGTGTGCCGGATTTTTTTTCTTTTTTTTTTTTGTTTTGTTCTTCATCATGAGTGGGTACAGAAGGGGGCCACTGTTTCGTGCGCGTCTCAAGGGCAGTTTTCAATTTGAAAGAAAATGTAAAATCGTTGCGTGACTGAAAACGGGCTCAAGTGGCTCCGAGATCTGCGTACCGCGAGCGGTAAATGGTGCATATGAATAGCTCGCCGATATATCGCTCGCGCAAGCATGGCGCATGGCGCATGGCTTTGTTAGCCAGCGCAGCAGGCTGCGGAGCGAGGGGTGACTGGTTCGAATCCCCGATGACCTGCTTTGGAATTTTCTTCTGCTAATTTGTTTTTCTTTGTGCATTTCTCATATATATAAATACATATACATACCGGGACATGACGGCAACGGCGATGGCAACGGCAAAAATCAACCGAAAGTGTCCATATAATTGCACTCGCAATAAAACAAAACGCCAGGTTAAAATGCCCCTAAATCAACAACAGACTCTTACGCGCTCATCTGCTAACACAAATATATATATATATATATATATATATGTATATATATATATATATATATATATATATATATATATATATAGAGAGAGAGAGAGAGAGAGAGATAGGTTGGTGTATCGACATCACCTAGCGTTAATATACCTATGTTCAAACATTACTCGTCGTCGCATGACTCATGTACACTGTTACACAAATTCCTTAAGTGTAGATATCCGTTAACGAAACAAAAGCTATAGTGTACCTTATGAAGGCGCAGATTAGCAAAGGAGCGATGAAACAAGTGGTATGATTGATCGTTTTTGCATTTAGCAAGTGCGCTTACTTACAAAATATTCGATGAATGCGCGGTTTTGTACCGGCATAGGAATGAAGAAACACGAGTCATGATTGAGGCATGGCATATCGGTAATAGAGGTAGGCGCATGCGCGAGCCAACGGTCGATTAACCTGCATAAATATGAAATCAAATGCCTTAACAGTTTTCCTTCACGTAGGCCCAAACGTGTGCCACATTGATAGGGTTCACATATTGCATGGGCATGCGCAGATTACTTTTCGTACCTTCTTTCTTTTACGCCGTTGTGAGCATCTTGATAGTAGGCGTTTGTGTTGTCTTGACTTCCTTCGTGTGTCCGTGTTTGCACGCCCACTCTTTTTGATGAGAAGCATCTTATCATCGAGGCCTGTCCCGCCGTCCCTCCAGTGTCCGCCATAGCCACGCTAGTGCAATCACAATGACGCTACCATCACGGCGCAGCACATGCAAGGTAACCATTATACGCTATGACGATGACGATGACGCTGATGACGATGAAGAATAAGCGCGTTACAGACCACACATTCTATTTCTGCCATCGATGAAAACGATCGTGAACGCACTCTCGCCCGCGAAGAGGAAAGTGGCAACGCCGACAACAAGCTGCTACTCCGGCAGCGAGAGCGCGGCTTGCGGCGGCTACACGTCTACGCAGACAGCAAGCTACCCCGGCGGTGAGAGCTCGAGAAGCAGCGGCAAAACGGCAACGCCGACAAGCTGCTACCCCGGAGTTGCGGACGCGGGAAGCGGCGGCTGAACGGCAAAAGCACATTGTATATACTGTACACACGCGTTGGCACTCATTTACATGCGCGAGTGGGAAATGTCACGGGTGATCTACGGTAAGAACGATCCCCAGTGATTCGCCCACTCGTCATGATTCACTTCGTGGAAATGCGAGATGATTTTTTTAGAATGAATTCTTACGCTGAACATTTACCCAACGAATGGAGCAGTCCTTCATGGCTGAAATGAAGAAGAAAAACTGTAGTTGCGCATCCTAGTGCGCGCCTTTTACGAAACAATATCGCCATAGGCGAGTCCAGATTTGACAGGTCATAGCGCAAGCAATGTGCGTTTGTTCACGCGGCTTGCATATATGACTGCGCGCCATTAGTTCTGAAGACTGAATCTCAGTAGAAAGCTGACCTGATCGTTCGGAAGTCGCTCTAATGATTTGAAAGAACAAAGCTATGTTCGAGGTAGTGATAACTTTAAGAAAAAGAATAAATGCGAAATGGCTCATCATGGCGGTTATATATTAGATAAAAATAGCTAAGTGAATGAAAGATGCCAGGTCTAAGTACTATGTGAAAGAAAGGAAAACTGGGGAACAAAAAAAATTGGCCGCGTATCTGCGTGCTTCGCTGCAAATGTCGCCGAAAGACGATAGTCTTGTGCCGACTGCACTGCATGAGCGGCATGAGTACCACAATTTAATAGCTGGGCTAGCCGCTGGGCTCGTTTTTCGGACGTTTTCCGGGCACGCTTAGACGGACGCCGGCGTTTCTCCGCTGAAATTTTGGTCGTCGGTCTTTTCTCTGCGTTCTCTGATCATGTCTTGTAGAGTGGGTCGTATTTCATCAAGCGGCCATATATGTTTTGCCTTGCCTGAGACAGCGCTCTTCTACGATGAATCAGCCGCATCTGGCTGGCATTGATAAAACAGAAGAGGGCGCCATCTACAGCGCTACCGGGGAACATCGGCTTGTGTTGAACTATGCTGCTGCCAGGTGGCAACACCCCAGCGCCGAAGTTAAATCACTGGGCGGAGACTTGTTTTGTACACAGCGGCGCATTTTTCAGTGCCGCGTAATAAACACTAGGACATTTATAATTACGTATCTATAGATTTTGTTTTAAAGGAACACTGTGAATAGTACTAAGGTATTGATGTTGTGCCTCAGGTATGCGTCATATTTGATTTTTAATTGCCCACGCTCACCCGTATGAACACATGCTTCTCGGTCAAGATTGGAGGTCGTAAGGCAGGGGGTTAAACTTTGGCCAGCTAGCTGAATCGTGCGACGTGCCGACAAACAGAGAAATAGACAGACAGACAGACAGACAGACAGACAGACAGACCAAAATTTCTCCGTTTAGGTATCCCAAGAAAGACTATCGTCTGTAAAAAGCGGGCTTGTAAGGCAGCCGACAACCCGTAATGAGTTCAGGCAGCACGGGCCTTCTGAATCGGAAGAACAGGGAACCAGCGTGTGAGGGAAGTGATTCGTTTTATTGCATCAAAATGAGAGTGGCGTTGAAAAAAAAATGAGCTCTTGGGGTCCAGAGAGATTTGGCCTCGGTAGGGGTAAAAACGGAAGCGAAAGACACGCTGCTGTTTGAAAACTAGGGCGCAAAATAGAAAATGCGAGTTTAGAAAGAGTGTCGGACAGTTTGGAACTTAATGGGAAGAGGAAGCGCGACTAGGAAGGGAAGAAAAAAACTGAAGATAGATGGGGTCCCGGATGTAGAAAATTGTTTTACCCAACCCTTCAGCTGTAGCGCCGAAAGAAGTTCAGGAGATGGTCAAGTCAGCGGCGTGTACCAGGAAAAATATTAGAAGCAAAGCATGTCAATATGGGTCGCTAGGAATATAAAAAACAAAACGAAGGAGAAATGTCATATCGGACATGTCAGCTCAGACGGGGATTGAAAGCAGTGAATGAATCGATATTAGATGAAAAACAAAAAAAAGAGGAATAATTTATTACCGTTAGACCACATCCCAGTAGGAATTCGGAAGAGAAGCCAAGTTACGGAGATACAGCGGGGAAAAGTGACCTGTTCGAGAGAGATTTCAGTTTAATGCAAACAATATTTTAGATATATTACGTGGATAGCACATTGATTTAAAGACGTCGTGCCGCTTGGGGACCTATATTTGATGCATTTGCTTAGAGCCTCACACAGAGCTGTTTGAACGTCTGTGTTGTTTAGTCGCGATAATTAAATTAGGCGGGATGTGATCGAGCTATGAATGAACTACTTATAATCCCAGTTTGTGTTGATATATACTCGTAGAAGCTCGTGCGCTATGTAATATCTTATATGCTTTGCATAAAATCTATCTAAAAGTACGTTCACTCTTTCGTATGCCTCCTTTGTAATAACTATAATCGTAATATATTGTTGATCTTCCTTGCTAGACCGATGCACGCCCGGGGTGCATCCAGGTGACGGACTGAATGTACGCTATCGGCTTTACATAACATTCGTGATCAGAAAGATGCAGGTGTGGAATTTTACAGAAACGTAGCGAGAAAGCCCGATCACGCTAGCTCTTTCCGCTCAAGAAGACTCCACTAACAGTGCTGCTGTTTTTAGAGTATGTGACTGCATAAAACAAAAGGAATGAAACGGAGGTCGAGGACACCACGCTAAATAAGTGTGAATGCGTGGCAGACAAGTGCAGAAAAGTTATCCGCGACGAGGGTGCTAATGACGCCTCTCACTTTATACCTTACGGCGGCCTGCCAGCAGATGCCACGCAAGGTCCTTGCTGACGTCACCAGGTTAAAGCGACGGGTGCTCTGCCGGAATCTGGGTCAAAATCAAGCCAAAGTAGGGCAACACCCGCTGAGTGCCCACAACCTGTCGTCGCCGCTATCAATAAGGACCGCGGCTACGACAAGGGTTAGACCACCGAGCACCGTACTCGACTCCTGCAGTTGTGATTGCTGTCTGCGGGACTTCGCTCGTGTTGGTTTTCGAGACGTGCCCCAATTGACAATAAGGATGGGCCTGCTTTGTGGAACCTGGGGATAAAATGGAGGCGTGTAGGCAGGCGAGAACGCATGGAGATCAAAACTGATATTGCACGGCAGCAAACATGTGGCTCTCTCTCTCTCTGACACACATCTCTCTCTGTGCATGCGTGTGTGCTTGCGTGTGTGTGTAATTTCACTGCCTTAGTCGTCAGATTCTCTGCAGCCTTTCATTGGTATTTATAAATAGTTTCTTACAGCCTTAACACGATCCTCGGTTATAATAAAATAAAAGCAGAACGATACTGAACAACTGGGAACAGCAGGGTGCTCACATTCGGATCGTGGCAACGCCGTATAGTAGAGTAGAGTAGATTAGATCCTTGAATCTGTGGCGCACACCCACGCTGGGGAATTGGCCAAGAACCGGATAGTTTTGTAAAATTATTTAATAGAAGGTGAGGCGGTATAGCATCCCGCCTCACCAAGAAAGCTTCTGCCAAGACTTTTAAATGCGAAGCATTTCTTAGCGAACTTCGGCGACTTTGAGCGTATCTATCTATCTATCTAGCTATCTATCTATCTAGCCGCCTACGACTTTGTGCTCTCCTGGCCGTATCGTTAATGGGATTTATACCAAATTTGGTATGGCATAACATGACTGTATGGCGAACATAAATGGCTGGTCATATCATGAAAATAATCATTAACTTGTCAAGAAAAGTATGATTTACATGCCACGCTCATGGCGCGTTCGCGGCCGTTTCGTTAGCTTGATATACACCAAAACTTGGGATTGAGTGACGTGAATGTATGACGAACATAAATCACAGGTGGTAATATGCAAATATTGACGTGCATGTCATGAACAACATGATTTGATTTACATGCCACGCACATGGCGCGCTAGCGGCCGTTTCGTTAGCTTGATATACACCAAATTTGGGATTGAGTGACATGACTGTATGACGAACATAAATGACAAGTGTTAATATGGAAATCATGACTTGTCATCTGCGACATGACTTGCATGCCACGCTCATGGCGCGCACGCGGGCGTTTCGTTAGCTTGAGATACACCAAATTTATAATATAATAATATGTGGGGTTTAACGTCCCAAAACCACGATATGATTATGAGAGACGCCGTAGTGGAGGGCTCCGGAAATTTCGACCATCTGGTGTTCTTTAACGTGCACTGACATCGCACAGTACACGGGCCTCTACCATTTAGCCTCCACCGAAATGCGACCGCCGCGGCCGGGATCGAACCCGCGACCTTCGGGTCAGCAGCCGAGCACCCTAGCCACTGATCCACCGAGGCGGACACACCAAATTTGGTATTGAGTGACATGACTGTATGGCGAACATAAATGACAAGTGGCAATATGGAAGTCATGACATGCCATGAGCGACATGACTTGCATGCCACGCTCATGGCGCGCTCGCGGCCGTTTCGTTAGCTTGGGATACACCAAATTTGGTATTGAGTGACACGACTGTATGGCGAACATAAATGACAAGTGGTAATATGGAAATCATGACATGTCATGAGCGACATGACTTGCATTCCACGCTCATGGAGCGCTCGCGGCCGTTTCGTTAGCTTGATATACTACAAATTCGGTATTGAGTGACATGACTGTATAACGAACATAAGTGGCAGGTGGTAACATGAAAATCTTGGCATACATGTCATCTACAACGCCGTTTACATGCCACGCTCATGGTGCGCTTGCACCCAGTTCGCTAGCTTGATATGCACCAAAATTTGTATTGCGAGACGTGTCTGTATGACGAACACAAATGACAGGTCCTAACATCTAAAACATGACATGCAAATTATTTAAAGGATGATTTGATGCTTCCTGGCTGCTTCGCGCAACATCGATTCCCACAGTACGTGGGATCTGCCGGGTTTTTCTCTTTCTTGCTTTTTCTATGTTTCTGTCACTCTCTTTATCTCTGTATTTGTTCCCTCGCCCATCAGGTTATTCGATCCCGCGCCGGCGAAATCGGCCCACATGTTCTCGGAATGAACAGGACTCTGTCCTGGGAATGAAGCAGATAAAGAAGAAGAGGAAGAAGAGAGCACGTGGCTGTTAATGATGATGTTGTGCTTACAAATGTTGGTAAACAATTAACACTACTATTTAGCACCAGCGGTAAAAGCTCCGTTAGTGGTACGAGGAACACAGGGAAGTTTATTGCATACTAGTAACATCAATTCAGGTGGGTATAACTGCACTGGGTAACAAAATGACTTGAGCAGGACATACAAACAATAGAACATAGGTACAATGTAACTGTGATGCTAACACAGATCACGAATCAGGGAGCAGACCAATCAGGAACGGCTATAGAAGCGTGTCGGCATATGTAGCTTGTTGGAGAGTGTCACAACACAGAACCCAAACAATCACTCGGGTTACATGATGCGATTTAGAAAAAGCCTCAACGACAATTTTTAGCGACTACATAATATGTCTTGCAGTAGCGCTGCGCATCACTTACAGATGGAGTCTTTTAAATTGAAAGGTCACAATGGGTTGCTTTGTGATCGAAACATTTTGACCACATACAGTATTTAGGCGTGTTGAGAAAGTCCACATGAGGACTCATTAAGCTGTCAAAGCAGCGAAAGCGTGAACGAAACAAACAATTGAAGAAAATCGAGTATTTTTAAGGCGAAAGCCTTTAATGTCTCATGCTCACGTCCGTCCGGTGTCCGTCCGTCCGGTGTCCATCCGTCCGGTGTCCGTCCGGCGTCCGTCCGTCCGTCCATCCGGCGGTAGTGCTGGTGGTGTGCCTCCTCACCACCCTTACTGCACATGCGCAAACCCTCCCCACGCACCTCCTCTGCTGTGCTTCCCCTCTCTTTCCTCTAGGTATCCCTCCCGCCCGCGGCGTTTACACACCCATTGCGCATGCGCGTCCCCTCCCCCTCTCTCCTCTAGGCATCCCTCCCGCGGCGCTAACACCCAATTGCGCATGCGCGTCCCCTGCCCCTCCCTCTCCTACGCTTCCCCCCTCTCTCTCCTCTAGGCATCCCTCCCCGCGGCGTCTACACCCTCACTGTGCATGCGCGTCCCCTCCCCCATCTCTCTCCTCTAGGCATTCCCCCCCCCCCCCCGCGGCAACCACACCCCCCAATGCGCATGCGCGTCCCCCTCCCCCCCTGTCTCCTCTCCTACGCTCCCCCCTCTCTCGCCACGCAACGCCGACGCAGGCAGCGTCTGCTAGCGAGTTTCTTGGTTGAAAAAACCGACTGCTCGCGCTGCACAACCGTTCACTGGCCACCCCGTATATATGGCAATGGATCTTGACCTGCAAGGTGGTGCCGGTGGGAGATTTCTCCTGTGCGTTGCCGAACGATGAAAAATTCGCAGCGTGCGCGTTAACTAAAAGCGAACTGCGGGTCTCTGTGTCCAGTCGGAGTCTTCTGTCTCTGATTGCCCATTAGCAGCGATTGGCATGTTCCAGTAGGTAACACCGCTCCATCACTGTTTAACACCGCTCCATCACTCCATCAATTTTTTTATTAAAAATCCACGCATATCCACGAAGTGAATGATGATGAGTGGGCGAAGCACGGGGATAGTTCGGTAACCGTCAACTGATTCACATACGCACATATGTGTCGACTATAGCAACGGTTTTCTAACCACCATGACCCTGGACAGTGAGCGTCGACGACAAAGCTAGGTCCTAAGGTCCACAATGTCTGCGTTGAAATGGTCGACTAGTATAAAGGGTTTGCGCTTCTAGGCGTTTTATATTCGTCTGTCACAATTATGATTGATCTTAGTCAATTGTGAAACCTTTTTCTTTCATATTCTTAGAGATGTGTCGCTCTGGAGGAAGCCGGATCTTTTGAGCGGCTCTTTTAAATGCGAATGCATTTCATAGTCGGGCTATGTCAGGCATCCGGCGTTGTCCGGCGTTGTCCGGCGTTGTCCAGCATTGTCCAGCGTTGTCCGCGGAGGAGGAGGAGGAGGATAGGTTGAGGAGGTAAGCGCCGGCAGGTGTTAGATGTGAAGCATCTTATGGCGAAGCTTAATCCGGTGGTGTGCGGCGTGGCCTCCCTTACTGCGCATGCGCAAACCCTTTCAAAAAAAATAAATAAAAAACCTCCTTTCCCCCCTCTCTCTCCTCTAGGCATCCCTCCCCGCGGCAACCACACCCTCACTGCGCATGCGCCTCCCCTCCTCTCTCCCCTCCTACGCTCCCCCCCTCTCTCCTCTAGGCGTCCCTGCCCGTGGCGTCCACACTCCCACTGCGCATGCGCGTCCCCTCCTCTCTCTCCTCTCCTACGCTCCCCCCCTCTCTCGCTTCGCGACGCCGACGCAGGCAGCGTCTGCTAGCGAGTTTCTTGGTTGAAAAAACCGACTGCTCGCGCTGCACAACCGTTCACTGGCCACTCCGTATATATGGCAATGGATTTTGACCTGCAAGGTGGTGCCGGTGGGAGATTTCTCCTGCGCGTTGTTGAACAATAAAAATTCGCAGCGTGCGCGTTAACTAAAAGCGGACTGCGGGTCTCTGTGTCCAGTCGGAGTCTTCTGTCTCTGATTGCCCATTAGCAGCGATTGGCATGTTCCAGTAGGAAACACCGCTCCATCACTGCGTGCTTTGCGCCTCCCCAGTTTTCTCTCCTGTGCAACGCTGCGATGAGCGCCAGCGTCAACGCCGCTGCCAGTGTAAGCGTTTGCGCCCGCTGCCTCACATCTACACATGGTTCCCTTTAGTGGGAGATAGTGTAATGTTTTTATTAAAAATCCACGCATATCCACGAAGTGAATGATGATGAGTGGGCGAAGCACGGGGATAGTTCGGTAACCGTGAACTGATTCACATACGCACATATGTGTCGACTATAGCAACGGTTTTCTAACCACCATGACCCTGGACAGTGAGCGTCGACGACAAAAGCTAGGTCCTAAGGTCCACAATGTCTACGTTGAAATGGTCGACTAGTATAAAGGGTTTGCGCTTCTAGGCGTTTTATATTGGTTCCGTCACAATTATGATTGATATTAGTCTATTTTGAAACCTTTTTCTTTCATATTCTTAGAGATGGGTCGCTCTGGAGGAAGCCGGATCTTTTGAGCGGCTCTTTTTAAATGAACGGGTAATCCGCGGCTCAGAAAAATGTGAGCGGCGGTTCTTTGGTAGACTGCTCACTGAGTGGCTCACTAGGCTGTGGTTCTCTCTCGCTCTCTGAACGGTGGCTCTCCCTCTCCCAGTAAGCGGCCGTTCTCTCTCGCAGACTGAGCGGTGGTTCTCTTTCGCTCACTGAGCGGTGGCTCTTGCTCACTCAGTAAGCGGCGGTTCTGTCTCGCTCAGTAAGCGGCGGTTCTCTCTGGCTCAGTAAGCGGTGCTCCCCTCTCGCTCGGTCAGCGGCCGTTCTCTCTCGCACACTGAGCGTCGGTTCTCTCTCGCTCAGTGAGCCTGTGTTGAACCAACGACAGCAGGCGTTGTTGGTTGAACCGCTCCGTTTCGCGTTCCGTTGGCCGCTGCGGGCAGACTCGCGCTACTCGCTCGCTATGTGTGGTGCGCGTGGCAGTTCATCATGAGCTTGGTGCAACTCGTCGAAGACGAACAGATGAATGTAGTTTACGTCATGGTTTTTAATAGTGTACCGTAAAATTCCCAGCAAGCACCCCCCCCCCCTCCCCCCTAGGGCGAAGGGTAATTCGAGAAGATTCGGAGGGGCGGGGGGGCCTTGCTCGGTCATGAATTAAAATTCAATATGGTGGCGGAAGAGCCGCTAAAAATAAAGAAAGCACGCCCGTGCTTCTAATGCAATGCTTTAGTTAAATACGCATACATTCGCTGTTTTCCTTTTCCCTTGTCGGGAGAATAACAACAATGAATGAAACAGTGAACATGGTGGGAGGGGGAGAAGGGTACGCATATTTGTAATCTGCTGAAGAAGGGAGGGGGGGGGCGCTTGCTCGAGATTTTGGGGTAGTCTTGAACATGTGACGCATATAATTCCCTCCCGTACTTTTCTGAGTGTGCATTATTAGCACGTCGATAAAACGAATAATATGTTGCTCTGAAACAGGGCTTCACTTTATTTCGTCCCGGTGCATGATGACAAATTAACATGACATGTTACTGTGTTGAGTTTTGATCTGTTTAAATGGGCCGCACAGATATTGTCGACGTCTTTGTTTCAGTGGGTAAAGGGACGTCTTCCAGAAAGGCATCCACTCACAATGACACACGACAAAATTAATTGCTTGATTTAAGACAAGTATCGACACAAGACAGCGATCGAAGCACGCTAGTGCTACTCTCTGGATAGCTCCTTTGCTTGAACGCAGATCGCAACAACTTTTCAATATTCTGGCTCAAAATTTTGCTCTATTGCAGTCTTGCAACACGAACCAACTAGTCCAAGCTTCCACCCTAGCAAGTGTCCACCCTAGCAAATAAAGCACCTGCAAGGTGCTTTATCTTGGCCCGTGTGTTAGAGGAATCAGTATGTGTCCACAAACAATGTTTTAGCCCAGATTTTTTTACTTTATTTCCCTGACGGAAATACGTCACTGAAGTTTTACTGAACCCCGCCATAAAGCGGGGTTTGTGTTAGGAAAAGAAAAGGGCTCAATGTGATGACGCCTGTGTGGCGTAACTTCTTTCCATCGGGCCATCCATGCCTGCTTCGCTTCCAGCGCGCTCGTCGGGACCAGAGAAGAGGGAAAGCAATCGCGGTGTGCGACAGATCTACCTAACTCCACTCGTACTTGACGGACTGTAGAGGTTATTGCGGCGTTTGATTTGTGAGGCAATAAACTCCCTTAATAAAGCCATTCGATGCTTATTTAGAAAAACGTTGCAGGGCCCCTTTAATAGAAGTCTCAAGCAGTGGAGCACTTGATGGGCTACAGATAACAACGACGGTGGTTGATGCTTCATTGCTAGGTAACAAAGGAATGTGGACATGCAAAATGCCAAGTGGCCTCAATAACAGATCAGATTGCCATATCAGGAACGGCTGATCTCCGACAAGACTGCGATCGAGAGAGCATCAAATATTGGAAAACAGCCCCGACTGCTATGCATGCTACCGGCGCACTTTTGAAGGTCAGATTGGTGTACATTCGAGTGGCTCCGCATTTGTCGCCTACAGCGCCGCCACCGCCGCAATCAGCGGAATTCAATACTCATAGCCTGGCCTCCGAGATTAGCCGGCTGCGCGCCGCCGGCTAGTCTCGGAGGCCATGCTCATAGCAAGATTTCCCTGAATGAAGATGCAGCAGCATCACCGACGATGAAGAGGAAAACGGCGGCAGGACTGAAGAAAGAGCAGGATGCGCGAGAAAGGGTGGTGGTGGTGGTAAGCATTTATTAAGGTACTTACAGTGAGAGGTGCGGTCAGTGCCCAGCAGTCTCGGCGCTTGGCCACGGGACAAAGGAAGAGAAATGAGTGAAAAGGAAAGTCAGAGAGGTGAACCAGGGACTAGAAATCAGTTTGCTACACCGCGAAAGGTGTGGGGAAAAAGGGGTCGAAAAGATGACCTAAATATAGATAAAGCGAAGGCGATAAGAAATGCACAAATCTCCACATGGTCAGAGCGTTCATATCAGAGAAGCCGTTCTGGTGGAACTTTTCAATAACAGCTGCGCCTTTCCAAAGGTTCAATAAAAAAAAACTGCGTGGGCCTGTAATTAGTCCCTAGCTTTTCCGTTAAACGCTAAAGCTGGAAGTAGAAACATTTTTAAGCCTTATACATGACCTGACCTCAAAGCAAGAGTAAGAAAATTGGGGTCTCTGGCTCATGAATACTAACATGGTGAGGCTGTTGATGCTCAAGGCAGACGTTAATTGGACGCGACAGAAAGGTGTCACGGCCCTTGTCTCCTGCTTCCCTGCAGTAAGAGCTTTACTGGCACACATTCTTGCTGCACACGGGAGAAGAGGCGGCGCTCCCCGCTCCCCGTGTACGCGTAGAAATAACCCTGACCGGAAAACCATGGCCTCCTATTCTTTTTTTTCGTTTCTGTGCTACTTGGTCTTGGAGACCGCATACGTTCTCTCCATGGCGGAACCTACCGCTTCGTAAGTCAGTGTTTTCACTCTTGTGGCAAACACAGAGGCATATCACTTCTTCCTTTCGGGGTCTACAAGGAACCAGTTCAAGGCCTTGCTGGGAATAGAAGTCCTATTTCCGGTGCCGTTCTCGAATGTCAGCGCAATATCACAGGTACGGAAATTGTGACTCCTGCACTGCCAGCAAAAACACCAGTCGGTAGCAGGTGGCCCTCCTGTTATATCGGTTCTTAGAACGACAAAGCTCTCAGCTTTATATCTTATTTCCCAGAGAGTAAACTTGTTTGGAACTGCACTTCTCGTGCTATATCTTGCTAGCATTTTTCATCTACACTTTACTTTTTTTAGCGATAGTTTATGTTGATGTGTTCACATCGAGGGCCTGAGCGTAAGCAAAACAAAAATATAAATTAAAGTGAGGACTGCTTCGAAGCACAAACTGAGCACGGAAAAATATGAAGCTCTCACGACCTAGCTTCTATTTTAAGCATGACCTGTTGCGATACCTAGACCGCTTGTATTTCCTTTACACACAAATTCTCAAGGCAGGTTTCTCCGTAGTTACGTATTTTCCGAGCCCTGTGCAGGGTAGCATACCGAATACTAGCGGCTGGTTAACCTTTCTGCCTTAATCTTCTCTCCATCTCGCTTTCTTTGTGTTGAAGTTAAGCATTATGTTTCTTCGGTGTTGCCTTTTTTTATAAGATAGCATTATTACGAAGACCTGATGACGTAGTGTTATTGGTCCATTAAAATGCATTCAGGATCTTAATGCGGTCACCGTGATGTTCTGCACATAAGTACGTATGTGTCCTGGTTGTGGGCAATTTATCGAATCACTGACATTGATTCCTCGCACATCATCGCCAGGCGTGACTGCAGCTTGCAGTACTCAAGAAACCCAAGTGCTATCACACAAGGAGCTTTTCCAATGCGGTGTCACAGGTGTTGTTTGGACATTTCTGCATTTCCTGCATTACAGATGTTTCCATTTTGGTGTTTTAGTGCAATTAAAGTGGTACGTAATGCTGCATAATTCTGCTTTGTTGGTTGCTAGAAACAATGACTTTGTCGCAAGACAAATACGTTGCCCTTTCGGGTCTATGATTAGTAGGATTTTTTTTATAATTATGGCCCATTGGTATTCTACCATGCGTGTAAATAACTAGATCATTTTTGTATGTGATGCTTTTTAAAGCACTGTCTATTTGCCCGTAAAATCTCGTCACGGATAAATGGTCTCCTTGACCCCATCAAACTACTTATTCTCTTGCGGCTTTTGGTCTAGCGTTCCTGCCACATCTTTTTGGTAACTATTCACAATTCTATTTAGATGAAGATAACTTCAGTTCTCACCTATGCCGCGGCGTTTTCTTCTATATTTAATGCGTACCTAATTGGGGGAAAATGATCTGTCGCAGCGAGTATCAACTATCAGGTGGTCGTTGTGAAAAGTTCTCTCCAAATGAGCTGTTTTAATTCCACCACTCATTCTCTACTACTACTACAAATCGAGGCAATGAATGATTATATGAAGCACTTCTAATGTTACGAACATCTGGCCACAATTTCCAGAAAAAAACAGCGCTACAAGACGGGATGAAGAAAGGACACAAACGACGGCGCTGTGTCCTTTCTTCGTCCCGTCTTGTAGCGCTGTTTTCTTCTGGAAATCATGAACCAAACAGCCCGAATGCGTACCCTATCTGGCCACACAGCAGAACTTAAAAGAACACGGTGAGTGGTACACCGACATCTAGCTTCTTCACGCGAAGTGGCAATATGATTTTACGGTCTGATATTGATCAGTGTTAACCTTTTAGCCATGAGAAGGCGTATTTCTGGGTTATATACTTCGACAAACCAGCACAGCACGAAGACCATGGTGAACACGCAGAACAAGGATGCAGGACAAGGACTCGCCAACAACTGAATTTTAATAAGCCAGGGTAAGCATATGAAAAAAGGGACACCGTGTGAGCGCACGCTTATGTGACGCGGAAAATTTTGCTTAGCGTGCCTACCTCGCGCTATACGACACAAAACAAAAAAAGAAAAAAGCTTTTGGGCTGAACTTCACTTGTGAATTACCGAAACATATGTCCTTGCAGCTTCTTGACCTACATTGATGGAACCACATTTGCTAGCCTTCTTCCGACGTTCCAGGAAATCGCTGATAGCTGCTCTTCTGGTCATTCTAAAATTATCGATTATATCAGTCCTCTGAACTCGTTATTGTCCACCCTCAACAAGTCCTCCATGCGTATATGTCATGATAGAAGTAAGCAGCAGGTTGTTCGCCTAAACACCGCAGGCTAGCCTGCGCATGGGCTTGTGTCAGCGTCTGAAAGACTTCTGAAGAAGTCTAAGTTTCGTCATATTGAAACCACTGTGCAAGAAAAGAGGGCGAAAGGATGTGCTCTCGTGCCACATGTACACAGACTGTCTCATCAGTTCAAGAAGATAGCACGAAGTTTCAATGTCGACTGTCCTTTTTCTTGAATCTAAAAGCGAGAAAAACCTGTGCTGCAATTTAAAGAAAGGCTAGAAGAGCAGCGGCATTGCATTGCTCGGTAAAGCATCACAACCGTACGGTTTTCTGTGCCGTTGGTGTTCTTTACAGAACTTCCCTCTACTGTGGAAAAGCATTCATAGGACGAACATGCAATTGCATCAACGAAAGTCTTTGCCGGCAGAGAAACACCTTAAAGGGAACGCTGACCTGGCATTTAGCCGCTTTTGCAGGTCTCGTGGGGGTAATTCTTTGTTCGATAACATGGTCATTATATTGAAACAGAAGAAAAATAAGTGTCGGGAACTCGCGGAAGCCTTCTTGATCGAAATGATGCGGAGTCGTTCTATATTTGAGCCTTCCGTTTGTTTGCTAAATTGTGAGGTACGCATGCTCAGCAAATTTTTCCAAGTTACATAGAATCGTGCGCACACACGGCGTAGGTTTTTTTGGTATACTCACCATTGTTGATTAGAATCTAGTTGTTAGACAGCGCTTGTCCTGCGTCCTTTTTCTTCTGTGTGTTCTCCGTCGTCTTCGAGCTGTTTTTTTTCAAGCATGCATCGATTCCAATTCCGCCACCTTTCTACGTTATGCAGTTATATCGTCACCCTGTTCATTTGATTTTCAATAGAATTCGCACATCGGAACAATATTGCAAGAGTGCTATTTTCATAGCAACTTTCAATGTTCATTCACTGAGCCCTGGGACGTTTCTTCGTATGAATATCGCAGCCAGCCCAGAAGTGCGCTAGTCTGCAAGACCTACACGCAAGCGGACGGACAGTCATGGGTATTCTGCGCCGTCACAAGGTTTCCTTCTTCGACGGAGTACTTAGATTGGAGTATGTAAAAGAATGTAGCCACCGGAAGGGAACTCTCAAGGAAAGGTAGAAGCTTGAAAGAGGGTTGAACTTTAAGTGATAAAATAAATTATTGATGTGGTGGAGTTTTTTACTTGAGAAAGATACGTCAACATCCGTAGATAACGGGATATTTCGGTATTGTTAGAGAAACCAATCATACTCTATGAAATGGAGGGATAATATACCTTGTTCAATTTGTGTTTTCTTTGTTTTGGAAGCTCTACCTGTCGCTGCTGAATACTTAAATCAGCGCTCAGCGCATATTTCATAGACATTATAATGGCAAGCAACCTTAATTTCAACTATCTTATTTTTGTCAGTCGTTCTATTAAATTAAATATAAAATGCCATGGGTATTTCGACAAACAAGAGCAAGGAGCCAGTGGCCTTTTTCTGGCCCATATTTTTCGGGCTTAAATTACTTCTAGTTCAACGACTACAACTACGTACTGAAATCTAAAGGTTCTTTACACAACTCTTCGTTTCGAACAACAATACGAGAGCGCGTATTTGTTTAGCATTAGCGACCATGCAAGCGCCGAGTAAATTTACTGTTGAGACACACAGGCTGCGATGCGATGACGCCCACGTTTTTGTTAAGTACTTAATGAATGTAGTGCTCCGGAGCGGAACGATGCCTTATTAGGAAAGCAATTCCAGAAATTCTTGAGCATGAGTCAACAACGCTGTACTACGTTGAAGTTCATTGTTTGTGTGACATTCCCGTTCTTTCCAATAAACGATATTGAAAGAGACGAGCCATGCTGGTGCGTTGAAATAGCCCCTATCGTGACATTAACCGTATTATTTGTTCTCATTCCGCGAGTCTGTTTACTAGTGCGCATAATCTTTGTGGGTGTGCCCCTTGGCACGAGGGAAAGCTGGTGTACGTGACTTTTAAGTTGTTTGTACGAAGGAACTCAAGCACGAAAAAATATTTTAAAAAAGAACTCTACGAGAGATATTCTTCGAATCACGGCTGTTTGGCACTTGAGAGTCAGAGTGTCGGCATTCACATATGATTGTTATGAAGAACTGTGTGGGGAGCCCTCTCACCAACACACACGCAGGCGCAGGGCGTAGGCGTCTCTACGAAGGCTTCCCTAAGGCCCTTAGCACCGGCAAGCATACAACGAAGATGCAGCTCCCGCACGAACAGACATTGCAAAAGGAATTGCTGAGCACGGTCCAGCTGCAGCGTTAACGCATCACTTCTATCCTTCAATTAGAAAGAGATCGCTTCGTGTTTACGTTGCGACGCACGTGGCGTCCTTGTCGACCATCGAGTGAACTGGAGTGCTCTGAAAGGGGTCATGTGCTCAGACCGTCCATTCTTCTCGTCGGTTCCGGCGTCTCCTGTCGTTTATTTGCCAACCCCCTAGGGTATCGAATGTCTCGCTTTTGTTTTCGAGTTTCGAACATTTCTGTTTCGTAGATTAATATTTTGTGGACCCGCGGCTGTGGCCACGTGCCGACCTTGTGGACTGTAGCACAACAAACATTGTCCAACTTAAGCACGCGCGGTATCGGCAAGGCTAAAGCGTATAAAAAGCGGCAAAATTTCTAGTGCTTCAATCGCTGGCTCTTTATTTTGGTAGCCTGCCGACTAGGCTTCCTACGAAGGCCCCCAGGGATCGTTGGAAAGACGTGAAACGGTTCGTTTAGTCGGCTCTTTGGAAATAAAACATCGGGTGAAAGCGAAGATATCAGTAATAACAAACACAGCGACTTACTCGGAAAGACCAGTTTAATATTCAAGTGAACAAATATCGCTAGCCGCGTCTTTGTGGTGTTGACTTACCGCCCTGTTGCAGACAAAGGAAATTGATTTTTGTTCAGATGGTTCCTTAAACTGTTTCGACAGTCGTCCGTGCTAGTTGAGGAAACAATAAAAAAAATAGCGACACCTCTTCAATGTCTTCCGTCGCGAGTGTTCTGAAGCATCAATGCTTAATACTGTTTATATCGTCTTAACAATAACAATAAAAATGATTACTGCTGTATACCATGTACCACTACAGAAACATTTTTGTTCACTGAGTTAAAAAGTAATACATCAAAACGCATTGTCTATAAAATATCTAGAAGGAAAAGAACAGCAAAACAGACATAAATTGCGGAGTGCAAAAACAAACATAATTTCGTACACAGGGAAGAGTGAAGCCAGAGGCCCTGCTTCTCACTGTAAGTGATGAAACGGCTGGGCAAACCTAAAACGGAAACAAATTGGATAACCTATCCTTTCCGTTAAGATGAAACAACGCATCAGATGTACGGTCGTCACAAGAGATTTATTAGTGCGTTCGTCCCACTAGTAATCATTTCGACCATCTTCGTGTTTCACCTCAGGGCAATATTACTGACTTCTATGCTGCACTTCGCTCGGTAGAAAATGGAACGAAAGCAACAAACCTTGAAGCAAGTGCGCATAACGGTCAGATCCATTCGGAGCGCGCACTATGTGCGTTGCACAAGTGTCAATTGGTGCGTCTAGTTCCTTAAAGTGAAGTTTTCTATGTCTCACTGATTCGTCCGTGAGCGCCGAAATCACACTGCAGGAAAGCCACAACATGAACTATCTGCTCATGTGTGCGCACAACAGCACAATCGCACGCGACATATGTCGCATAGCTTTGCAATTTACACTCCCAGTTCTACCAAAATGAACAGCGGAAACTGCAAAAAACCCCCCTACCCAGAGAAGCTGTACATAACGGCAGTGCATTACGCACGTCACGCTATGCTTTCCCGCATGTTACCTTGGGTAGGCCGCGGGTATGGCGCACGGCGGAGGAAGAGGTTGCCGTACGCGAACGCAAGCTCCAGCGAGATTGTGCCCTTAGCTGGATCCTGCTAGAGCCCTCATGCTAAATCATACTAGGATATGTTAGATCTCTATTCGTTGAAATTGAAGACGCTGCACAAACTCACGGCATGACACCATTCCTGCATTTATCTCACGTTTTGAAGCAGGCTGTGTCACTTTACGAAGGCAGAGCCTCTGACTGTATGTCACAGTGATAACAAGGCAATACCGCGCAAACGCAGAGCCATCCGTGAAGGCGTGAGTGTGTGCGTGTAGTACTCACACACACACTCACGTATACATACATACATACATACATACATACATACATACATACATACATACATACATACATACATACATACATACATACATACATACATACATACATACATACATGCTTATAATGAGTAAAGCGTGCTTGGTAACAGCAGCATCAGAGGATTTCCACTGGAGACCGGCCTTTATCAAGAATAGGCATACAGAATGTGTTTGGTTGTGTTTCTACCTATCGGTATTTAAAAAAAAAATGTTTATGAGCGGGATAACCACAACAGTCGATGGAGAGGCAAACAGCCTCAACGACTGCATGTTTTCTTTTATTGTTGGTCTTATTGTTCTGTGTAGACATCATGAACTTTTTTTTACCAGTTGTGTGATCTCAGTGTTACGCCCCTTTTACTGTTCTTTAGATTAAAACTGATTGTTCTGAGTAAGGCTCCTCAAGCCGCTTATGCAAGGACACTGTATTATATCTCGATGCATTTTTTCCTTCAAGGCTTTTCGTTTCAGCATCATTTTTTTTTTCATATGTTCTATAACTGCTCACTGTGCCATCGCATGTGCACTCCATCGTATCGCCTCTGTCCTTCTGAGGTGCGCGTTGTTTCGAAACTCTAAAGTGCCGGGGAAACGCAGCTTTTTCACTGTTTTCTTCCTGTCAGTTAAAGGCTTATTTTTATCGTTACGTTTTATTCCTGCTGGAACGACCGGTCAGGGTGAGACACGTGGCAGCCATTCGACGCGATCGGCCTCTCACCGGATATGTCTAGTCGTAACTCAATCGGGGTGTAAGTAAAATAAATGTATCGGACTGGCCACATTTGAAACTCAGCGAAAAAAAAAACACAAAAAGAATCCATTGTAGAGAACGGAAACCTGCACATTCTGAAGTGAAAGAGGATTCCCTTGCGGTGGTCACAGCTTGAGCGCGACATTCGAGAAACAAACAAAATTCTTTACAAGTGTGCATGAAAGTTCAAGCACTGCATAGGCTTGGGTTGCAGTCTGACGAAACGCAACTCCTCTGTTCTGCTAGGCCTAGTTTGTTGAACTGGTGAACTCGTCCCTTTTGGGGTGATGGACGCAATGGAGTTCTTTCGAGTGTCTACATGGTCAGCTGTGATAGATGGCTCCAGGTGTAATCCGATGCCTCCCTAGTGGATGCCCAACCGCATCGTCAGAAAGCTTTTCGCGTGTGACACAACCACCCGCTCGAATTGTTCCAGTGAAAGTGCCACCCGCAAAAAAAAAAAAGAGATCGTTTTTTCATATTTAGATTTTTCGCCCATGTTCCTTCATGCTTGCCTAACGTCAGGAGTTCGCCGCTGAAGTTGGTTGGTTCGGACAGCTTGAACTCTATGCACTCATTCTTAATGCTTCGAAGTAAACCGAGAACTCTCGTATTGCAAGATTAAAACACTTGAAAAAGACGGGTTTGAATGGACGCAGTCAAGGTGATTGGCCAACGATGCTGTGGTACCACCTGATCCGACAGACCAGTGCGACGTAGACTTGAATTATTCAGCCACGTATTTACATCAAATGATTGACAGCGAAATAATTAAATGCACTGTACCGCCAGGTTCACGCTGCTCATCGGGAGTATTCGCTATTTGTGAGCTTCTAATAATGCAAAAATGAAATCGGTTGCTATGCGTGCTAGTTTTTACATAGAAAGACGTTGTGATGTTACTGTATTATTCATATCAAGATGTCGCAGCTTGGCAACTGCACCTCATGCGACCGTAAGCTTCACTGGAAAAAAAGTGCGCAGCTTGCACTAGTGGCGAAAGTCTGGAGCGAACAGCAGAGCTAGTGTTCGACCTAGCTGAATTGTGCTAGTAGCGCCAAGCTCTTGCTAGAAGCGCAAACGTTTTGCTAAAGCACTAAGTATGGCAAGACCTGGCCATTCTCCGGTTTCGGTCAGTTTGCCAGGCAAGGGTCACGTGGTTATGGCGGGTAATAGGCCACGTCACTAGCTCTCTGATGGTAGGGACAGGGAACGTTCTACGTGACCACTTATGAGATGTTACGTGATTTTTAGGCACGTGGTTAGTTTTTGTGCGATGTTTCGTAATTTTATTCATGTCACTAGTGTTACGTGACGTTACGTGATTTTAGACGTGTGAGTGTTGTTACGCGTTGTTACGTGATTTTTATTCACGTGACTTGTTGTTACGTGATGTTAGGTAAATTTAGTCTCATGACTAGTTGATACTATGAATTACGTGGTTCTAGTCACGTGGCAAGTCGCTAGATGGTACGTGATTTTGAGTCCCGTGACTAGTTGTTACGTCATGTGACGTAAATTTCAGTCACGTAACAGTCTCACCCATCGCAGTTATTGCATTCCACGGCGCATAAATCGGCGCACGTGCAGTGAGGGCGGAGCATGACGAAGGCAGCGCGTATTGGTTCATGATGATGATAATTCCTTTTCGCACTGCCCGGAGCAACCATAGGCATGAACAGTTCCGCCCTTAAAATTGTGCGCCGAACACTACGTGCTTTGTTCGATTGTGCCATAACATCTATCAAGTCATTTTGTGTTTGTTTTATATGTTGCTTTATTGACACGAATACTGCGTTTGGCCTTGCATGCGTAATCGTAATGGAGATATACATTTTTCACTTTAGTTCGCGGAATGGTTTTCATTCGACTGTTCTGACGCTGAAGCTGAAGGGGAAATCCAGCGATCCGAGATGTATAGCTTCCCTGTAGGATGTTCCTCGGCTCATGAAACAAACCGTGTGTGCTTGAAAGCAGTTGGTATAGATCATATAGTCAGAATAGCATTCACTATGTGCATGACATTTCCTTTTCACTGGTTCATGTCTAACCTCGTTGAACATAAGATAATGAAGTGTAGCTCTATGCGATCAGTGTTGCTCGTCATACGCTGCAGGCTGTTGTCAGGGGGAATATTGCAAGGGCAATGTCAAGTTCAGGGTGAAAATGCACGCAAACAAGAAATTGCACATAAACGGACATCGCTGCAACACACGTTTTCTGTGTACTGAAAATAGCTCCAGATTATTTTACCACGTTGTAATATATCTGAGGGCCTTCCTCTAAGTCGGAAAAGAAGGTTTGAGTAGGAAAGCAGAAAACTAGAAACACTGAGGCAACAGAAATGCTTGACATATGGGCGCTTTACAACAGCCTCGTGATGATTAGCGTGAACAGTGATGCACGTGTCGCGCTTCTAAGGTACACCAGATTATAATTGTTTGTCTGGCTGCGATGTTTCGCATTATGATGTTTTCGTAGCGAGGTGATCCTCTCAGGCACAATTTTATTATTGTATGGCTTGTTTCCTTGTCTAGTTTACATCACGTATTACATTATGAAATGTATCGGAAGAAAGAGTCTTAGAAGTGCATAGACACTATTATGCACGTATCATTCAAAATCACTGTCATTGAAAACAAGAAACAGTTATCCATTAAACAAACCTAAAAAAAAGTAGCGCTGTGGGATTTGGAGAGCCTCGTTCAATGGCAGAGAACAGTGTCGTAACAAATTATCGAAATATTTGGAGGGAAAGGACAGTTTCTGATTACACAATTGGCCAGAAAATAGTTTGCCAGCACTTAACTTGGAGTACTTGTTTCACTGACAAACAAATAAAATTTAGCTTGGTCATGTATTAAGTTCATCATTTTTGAAACTTCATTTTGATCAGCTTCTATTCCACGGAATTTTTCGCATTTTTCCTTGCACCTTGAGCTGAGGTGTCTGCCATATAAAGGCTAAAAGCGCACTCGAAGGAACAAACAACCTGGAGCTCAGGTATTCTCTTATTGTTTACACATTGGATATTGTTTTGACTTCTCTTAATCAGCCGCGAGGACACGTGCGGAAATTGAACAATTTTTCTCAACGGCCTGCGGGTTAG
>JALIZH010007000.1:0-13741 GCA_030522465.1 Rhipicephalus appendiculatus
CCTGTGGTTCGGTCGGTTATATAGAAGAGGCGGCTTGATGATTGGCCGTGATCGCCCGCCGCAGTTATTGACGATCGGCCTGAGCGTTTCCCATGCGCCACGAACAGGGTGACAGACATCGACGAGCCACGGCACGAAAACGTCGGTGATAGTAGCATGGCGTCTGTGTTGGAAAACTGCGCTCAGGCTGGTGGGAGTGGTCGTGGCGGAGAAGGCGACGTGAGAGGCTGTCGATGTGGACAAGGCTGGCCATTGAAGTTGCGAGTGTTTTGCAGTTCCAGACGCAAGTCGGCTACTTGAGCTGCGAGATCTTTTACTGCTTCTCGAAGGGAATCTACTTCGGACACCGGAGCAGGACGGGCAGCGTTGATGACTGCCGGAGCAACGTCCATCATGTCGTCAGCCAGTTCTGCGAGCTCCGGCAGGGACTTATGCTGAGCTGTGACAAGAGCCATTCGCACGTTAGGTGGAAGACGCTGCAGAAACAGCTCACGTAGTATTGCTGTGTCCAAGAAGCCCGGCTGGTCCCCAACCAGGTGCTGCAGGTGACGTAGGAATTGGGTGGGACGTCTGTCTCCAAGCTCTTCGTTGTTCAGGAGTTGTTGAATGCGCCGATGCGTAGGCTGAACGAGGCGGCGAAGAAGAGTCTGTTTGACGGTGGTATATGGAGTTTCACCAAGTGGTCGCGCGAGGATGTCGCGTATCTCGGCCATTGCCTGTGGCGGCAACGCTTCGAGGAGTAGCTCGTACTTGCGAACTTCTGACGCGACGCGATGAATGCGGAACTTGTTCTCGGCTTGTACGAACCATAACGAGGGATCGGCAAGCCACAGCTGCGGTAGCGTTATGGTGGTGGTGGCTCCTACGACACTCGAAGTGGTTACCTGGCCGGTTGCCGTGGTAGGAGTACCAGGGTGTAGGTCGTCTGGATGCTCGCGCTGCTCCATAGAAGGTCGTGCTCGTAGTTCGGGTCACCAGTAACTGTAGCACTCTGAAGCACGGTTTAGAAAACGCAGAGTGGTTTATTGTACGTGCACGCCATTCTCGGAACTACCTCTTCTCCTTCTCTAGCAGAACCCCACTACCAGTTCACGTGCCAAGTTGTTATGCGCCAGAAGAAGAAGAAAAGTACGCCACACAAGCTTGTGTATCAGGTCTAAAGGAGCAAGTATGCAAACACTTTGTAGGCATCAGATGGAGCGAGGTAACTGCGCAAGAGATTATGTATATAATTAAGTCATCGGGTTTAAAATCGCATAAATTTTCAGCAGTGGCGTAGCCAGGGGGTGGCACACCGGGCACGTACCCCCCCCCTCCCCCTCTCCCCGCAATTTTTTTCGCCATGGCATACAGAGCGAAAAATGACCATTTCAAGCAGGTGCCGATCCCGAAATTAAAGAGGTGCCCCCCGCCCCGAAAAAAATTTTTGGCTACGCCCCTGATTTTCAGTAGGTTTCGAGGAACGGCGTAGGTGAGAACTTCGCTTTAATTTTCACGGAGATTTGTGAAACTCAGCCTGCCACATTATCCATAACGTGCCGATGAGGAGTTTTCATTTTACCTTGCCATAAACGTGCACTCTAACGGCCAATCATTCACTCATGCCTAAGTTATGTTTTGAATGATATTGTTTTCGAGACTACATTTTTGGCGCCAGGAGTGTAAGGCCATTGGAGGTGAGCAAATCAATCGCAGAGTTTTTTTTTATAGAATTTTATCCCATGACTGCTCTCAGTGCACTCAACTTCGTGTGTGCGTTCGAAGACATGGGGCCTGTATTGTTTTTTTCGTACCACGCAATGCCTGTGTTCACTCAGCACACCTTTAAAAATGAACGATCACGAACTTGCCCACGTTGGTATTCTACTAAATTTAATTATTCTGCAAGTCGAATTAACACTGAACAATCGTATCTGAAGGTATATCCAGGAATCCTTACTTAAAATGATGCGTTTTAAAAATCATATAGATTTCTTTGAGTTAAATCAAGTCGCATGTGAAAGGCAACGTTTTCTTTTAATTCCAGAAAATTTACCGCCGTATAAATCTTCGATCTCGCGATAGAGCTTACATACCCGCTTTGTGAGAGCCTCCACAGCGGCTTCGAAATATCAGTTATTTGTACGCAGCTCAATTTATTATGCACTGCTACAGTAACAAGCGTAGGTACAAAGTATCTTATATAGAAAAACATCAATACCTAATTGATCAGACAGGATATCACGCGTTACACGACAAATTTAACTCATAGGTTAAGAATGTACGAGGTCACCTTAATGGAAGCTTTCAAAATATGGGTAATTAACATTTAATTAGCTCTCTAGAGAGTCATGCATTAACAAGCGTCCTAAAAACGCAGTTATGTTACAGCCAAAGACAGCGCTATATTGTTATGGTACTTCCTAAAGGTTAACATAGATGTTAGAACTTCTTTCTTTAGAAAAGGCCAGCGGGGTTTAAGAAAGGTAAAAATGACACTATTGAAGAGACGTCAGAAATCTTTAAACGTGAGGATCATAGGTGACAGAAAAATTTTACACGATTATCGAAATGCGAAAAGCACCGCACAATTTCCAAGAAGTACTCACTCTGTCCCGCTTAAACGAAAGTTTTCAGCTAACATATGTACTAATGTTGCCTGGCACAACTTCACCCAGAAGCACGTGTTTCACAAACATGTGCGCCTATTTTCCACTAACAATATGAACGTACATCCATCTTGAAAAATTTTGGGACCTTTATTTTCAACTAAAAAAGGGAGATGAATTTCGGATTGAAATCATATATTTAACGTATCCAAAGTTTAACAGCTGGGAATTCATTCACAGCACTCACAATACTTCTGATCTGAATCCTCGTTATTTTATTAATTTCATTATTTAGTAGATACTGCACTTGAAAGAACGAGCAGGAGGGGCAAAAAAAAAGCAGCAAAGTGAAAAAACAAATGAAGCGGTCATACAACCGGTCTTAATAAGCATAACTACTGAAAGATAAGCATGCAGTAAAAATTTAAGTATTGATTTGCGGAAAAATTGCAGAAATTTGTACAAACAGTTTTATGCACACAAGCAAAAAAGCAAATACAGCTGAGATAACGCGTTGTCATAATGAAGCATGGCAATATCAACAAAGTAGTTTGCACGAAACGACCGATGTCTTTATAGAAATCATAAAAACCACGTTCTGAAAAAAAAACAGTCATTTGAAAGCAATGCAATGTTTTCGCTAATTTTTCGTAAAAAAAAAGCAAGTGCAGCCCCTATAGTTACAGATTACACTAATCTAGGTATACTTGCGTTCTTTAAATGAAGTAAAAATTCAGTAACCTTTTACAAAAAAATTTTAACAGGCCAATCTATTAAGTGGTTTCAGTTAATAATAGATTATAGCTAATTAGGAAGCCGCTTTCCTTAAAGGAAATGATAAATGAAATAACCTTTTACAGAGACTTTGACAAGGTGTATATGTAATCTGTTTTAAGCTATTAATTGACCTCTATCAATACGGAAGAAAGTCAGTTTGGAGGTAATAAGACAACGCAATCACCTCTGGAAGAACTGCGAAAATGATTGTCAAAATCTTTCCATTCACAAGGTTCGTTCAAGAGGGCGCATCCTTGATAGCTCTCCGGATGGTCAATCTTAGAAGCTTAACGTGGTGTCCTTGGTGTTAAGCCAAACCTGGATGTGGCACGCCCGGTAGAAGCACGGGCCTCTTGTCGTTCGTAGTCGGCTCGCGCCACGCTGGACGAGCTCGGCGCGGCGGCTGTGCAGACTATCTGCGTATGTTGGCGCAGCTTGGTGGTGGCTGCTGCTCAGGGGTATGTGCGGCTAGGTGAGGTTAAACCCAGGTGTTGCGCGGCTGTGACTTGGCTATTGATAAGGAACGGCTTGGAGGGTTTTTTGCGGACACCCGACATTTCACCTCGAGCTTTAGTGGTCCCCTCATCATGCGTTCAATCGCTACCCTACCAACAGGTTATGCATGCTGCTCGCCACTCATTTCTTAAAAGTACGTGTACAATCCCAGCTCTAAACGTAGATTCTCTCAGGATTTCGCGCTTGTCGGCTAAATGCTGTTATTTCCGAACGCGCAGTCGAAAACATTCAAAATGAAGCGAAATCATTTGATCGCGCACAATACCCACGCGAGACAAGGAAGAACGGGTCGGCGGCGGCATAGGTAAAGTCGTGTAGGAGACAACGGACAACTGATCTTTCGCGTATATGGACCAATCGAGAGTATGTACTGTTATTACGTCACGCAAATCGCTGTTCTTGCGCCATGATGTGCACCCGAAAGATTAGAAACGCCAGGAGAGAATAACACGTTCGTTTTTTACATGTGAAGCATTTCTTTGCGTACTGCACGCACTTTGGCGTTTCCATCTATCTATCTATCTATCTATCTATCTATCTATCTATCTATCTATCTATCTATCTATCTATCTATCTATCTATCTATCTATCTATCTATCTATCTATCTAGCTGCCTCCGTCTGGGTGCTCTCGTGATCGCCTCCTTAACTTGAGGTCGACCAAAGTTAGTATGGGAGGGTAAGAGGAATTGACGAATATATCTGGCTCGTCGTAACTTGACTAACGTGAAAATCCCGTCGCGTACGTCGTCAAACCCATTTCTCTAGACACGTCTGGCTCATACCCGTATACCACGGGCCGCAGTATGCGGGTATGCGCCACATATTTTTGACAATTTATATCTACCCAGGAACGGCAAGCACGTATATTGGTAATTTAAATGCGAGAGCGTTAAGAAAAACTGACAATGGCAGCGTTGACACGACAACTGCAGAGAATAGAAATCAGAGTCCCAGCAGGAATCGAACCTATGCAATCTGCGTGGCAATAAAGTATTGTAGCAAAGAGCCACGTCAGGCCTCGAAACTGCTTTGGATAAAGACCCTATGGAGGCGTACTGTTGGTGAAACGTCAATTCTGTTTGCAGTGCAGGCTATCTAATCTTATAAATGTTACATATGTACTCCTATGAGGCAGGCGTCATGTCGGGTTAACGTCAATTGTATACTTAAGCGCCACCCACTGTACTTGGTCCATGAAGCAATACCTAGGGCTACCATCCTGGCACGCATAAGTTCTACATATCAGCTTTCAGGTTCTGATGTTGGTGATACCCATCTTTCTGTTGGCATCGTTACGCAACTGTAAAGAAATGGTTATATGAAACATAAGCTAATGTTGAACATATGTCTGTGTGTAAAACATTTGTACATATCTTTAACGTCATTTCGTAATGTTTCGCTCAATGAGAAAATTACAACCCGGTCACATTGCCTGCGCATGCTTCGCATAACATCGATTCCCATGGTACTTGGGATCTGCCAATTTTTTATGTATTTACTTTTGTTCTCATTTCGCATGATAGTCGTTACGGACACCGGTGGTGGCGGCGGCGACTGAGGCGGCGGCGACTGAGGCGGCGACGAACAACTAGGACGCCAAAATCATCCCCTGTTATCTCGTCACAGCTTTCGCTGTAAAATTTTTAGATGCGAAGCATCTTATGCTCGGGGTTCTGTCCGTCCCTCCCGCGTCCCGCGTCCCCCGTCGCGCGTCCCGCGTCCGGCCACTTTCATGAAGTAGGGCAGCACCCATTATGCGAACCAGAACACTGTAGTAATATGAAGGCCGTCGACCCTAGCACAGTCATCAGAGTCGTGGCCGAGAGCACAGAGAGGCTGCTTAGCAATGGCTAGGCAGCTGGTGTCTGTCGCCCAGGTTGACCCCATTCCTTGATCTTGCTTGCATGTGTTTGGAGGGGGCTTAGTCCGTCCCTCCTTCCGCGTCCCACACCACCACAGATAAATTACCGCAATAAATAAGATAAATTACCCTCTCTCGCCTCGCGACGCCGACGCAGGCAGCGTCTGCTAGCGAGTTTCTTGGTTGAAAAAACCGACTGCTCGTGCTGCACAAACGTTCACTGGCCACTCCGTATATATGGCAATGGATATTTACCTGCAAGGTGATGCCGGTGGGAGATTTCTCCTGTGCGTTGTTGAACAATAAAAATTCGCAGCGTGCGCGTTAACTAAAGGCAGACTGTGAGTCTCTGTGTCCAGTCAAAGTCTTCTGTCTCTCATTGCCCATTAGCAGGCATTGGCATGTTCCAGTAGGAAACACCGCTCCATCACTGCGTGCTTTGCGCCTCCCCAGTTTTCTCTCCTGAGTAACGCTGCGATGAGCGCAGCGTCAACGCCGCCGCCAGTGTAAGCGTTAGCGCCCACTGCTTCACATCTACACATGGTTCCCTTTAGCGAGAGATGGTGTAATTTTTTTGTTTCGTTCGTCCAGCATAACTTTTTGGGCCGATATTTTGCTGACTATACCGGCCTCGTGAAGCTTTCTCTTGATTGTTGTCAGACTGACGTTTTCTAGTCCCACTTCGTCCCTTATTTCCTTGGCGCTGAGGTAAGGATCCGCGACCGCTGCTGCCACGATCGAACGGTCCTGATCTTCCAATGTGACCCACTGCCGATTTCCACGAGGAGCGTCACTAATTCTTCATTCATTCTTGTATGCCTGAAGGACCTATTGACAGTGCGTATAGGGCGCCCGGCAGCTGCACATATTGCCTTTTGCGACATTGTGCGCCCCATAATAGCTATTGGGCAACACTCATCCGCTGTTAGCCGGGGAGCCATGGCAAAAGCAAAATCGGCAAAAAACTCTTGATATGTATACCTCAAATACAGACAGCAGGCACGTGATGTCGTCTTAACATTGACCGGTGGTAATATCTGGGATGGGTTTTTTTTGCTCACTGGAATGCTTTTTTTTGCTCACGACCTCAGCCTGCTTCACTTGGATCATATGTCGCTACTGAATGTTCTTCTACTCGACGGAACATCAACGCACGCCGGTCGCCGTCACCGCGACGCTGTTCTCCTTCTCCCATTATACGACGTCACCGGCCTGACCCAGAGGAAAACTAGGAGCCGCAGTTTCGGAGGCAAGAACTGCGCAGCTTTCGAACTTTTTAAGGCCTTGTTTGTCACCAGACCCTTTGAACGCGTCGGCAATGATATTTATGAACCGTTACCCATCCCTGCTGCTGGGAACCGCTATATAATCGTTGCAATCGATCATCTGACGCGCTTGAAGAAACTTCACCACTGCAATATGCTTCGGCGAGTGACGTCTGTTCTACTATTTTACGCCACCTCGTTCTACGTGATGGCGCACCACGTGAGCTCCTCAGTGACCGAGGCTGCGTATTTCTGTCCGAAGTCGTCGAGTCACTTCGAACGGAATGCCGCATCATTCACCACACCACCCCTCAGCATACCATACTCAGACCAGCGGTCTGACTGAACGATTTAACCGAACATTGGACGAAATGCTGTCAATGGACGTCGATTCTGTTCACTCAAACTGGGACCACGTTTTCACCTTCGCGACATACGCAAACAATACTGCGACTCAGACCACTATGGCATTATCCCCATACTTTCTACTTTACCGACGCGAGCCCTCCTGCATGCTAGACACCATTCTTCCGTACCGTCCCGGCGGAACTGAGTCGACAACAATTTCACCAGCAGTTCAATACGCGGAAGAGTGTCGCCAGCTCGCCCGATTCCTCACCACTTCCGATCAGCAACGCCAGAAACACCATCGGGACGGCTCGAAGGCTCCAGCGTCTTATATCCCTGGTTCGCTTGTGTGGCCCTGCGTCCCTTCCACCAGCCCCGGTCAGTCATTGAAACTTCTCTCGCAGTACCACGGCCCTTACCGCGTCGTCCAACAATCATCGCCCGTAAATTATATAATTGAGCCGCTTGCGCCGTCTCCTGATCAACGACGCCGTGGACGCGAGACTGTGCATCTAGACCGGCTCAAGCCATACTACGGCCCTACTGTAGTCTACGGCACCTATGTCGCCAGGATGGCTCTTTTTCTGGAGGGGGACATAAATGCAATGACGAAGATTAGTATCGTTGTGAAAGGCAGAGGGTACCACTGGTGGATCGCTACACTTGCGCCTGCTCGGCTGTTCCTCCCTGACCTACCACGACGGTCCTTACGGTTTATTAAACAAATGCTACGCCGAACACCTTGTTTTAACATATATATATATATATACATATAGTTATGACCAAGAACGACGCTGAAGTTCGGGCGCGCGGGCAGCTAGGGCGAAGTAGAGGAAGAAGAAGCAGATAAAGAACAGCCGGCCCAGCGTACGGGCGTTGTCTCCCGTCTCTTCCTTATTCATTACAATGGCGCAGTCCGGACATCTGAACCTTACGGCTGAAGCCACCTGTACGTGTCCTCGCGGGTCGTCGGCAGCGCGGGTCTCTCCATCCAGGAACGCCGTCCACGCTTCCTTGATCATGGACTCCACGACCCGACCGCTGCTGCACCTACCCATTGAATCATCCGCGGACGGCGTCAATGCCTCTTCGGTGGTTCCAGGGGGACCTGAGAGGAACGTGGCTACCACCTTCGTCTGGGAAGGCACACGGGCTCCTGTCGCTTACGAACGACACGTACGCTTCCCATGACACGGATCCCGTGCCCAAGGTTCGTCCAACGCGTGAGCATCCAAGGGACGCCGTTCAGGCTTTCTTGGCGAACCACAGCGTCGCGAAGACAGGGAGCGGCCTCCTGTTGCCCTGGGACGCTGTTCACGCTTCCCGTTGAAACAACCTCTCGCTCACAACTTCATCGGCACCTGAGCTGCCGAGGGGTGAGCAACCCGCGACTGTGAGCACAACCACCACATCATGCGGATCTTCGGAAAGCGCCGCGCAGCTGCGGCGTACCATCGCGCGACTCCGCGGCATGGTGAACGCTTTGACAGCGTCGAGCACTGCGCTGTTTCCTGCCTTCATGCCGGCATTGAGCGCCGCCAACGCCACGCTGGATGTAGCCGCCTCACACGATCTGGAGGCCATCCCACCCGAGCAACGCTGAGAGCTCCGGTGTGCCCTCATGCAGCTCTCACACCAGCTGGGCTGCTTCGCGTTGGTGCTCTCTGGATTTTCGTCGGCCGTCCCACCATCGTCTGCATGCGAACTACCAGAGTTCCGCGGCTTCCAGGACGACGCCGACAAGTGGGTGGCTATTGTCAACGCCCTCGGAGCTCGCGAGGCCTGGACGGACCAACAGAAGTGGTGCGTGGCCACAGACCACCTTCGGAATGGTGCCGCGGCGTGGCATAGATACGAAGGCGTGCGGCAGCAGTCCTGGGCGGAGTGGAGCAAAAGCTCATAGCTGCTTTTGGACGGAGTCACTACCACCTCTCCATGACCACCCAGTCCAACCTTACCGCTACCGAGAATGGAGTTCAGGAGGGGACCCACCTCGAGGCCGCAACTGTAGATTTCAACTTACCGGCAGCCAGTTCCACAACCTGCCCGAGTACCAACATACCTCAGAGACCGGGCTCGCCACCTCCGGTCTCGGACTCTGCGTCGGTATTTCACACCGTAACATCTTGGAGAGATGCCGAGACCACATCCTATTCACAGCGGCCACCGACGCAGCCTCCAAGCTGTCTACCACTAGAGTGCATGGGGGCGCCGGCCTGCTGTATGACGAGACGTCAATTGCCTCGCAACCAGTCGGAAACGACGGACGAAACATCACTCCATATCTGACCCACAATCAGAGGCCGCATCCCCGGAAATCACCGCAGTCATTGGCCGAGTGTGCGCATGTTCGCTACGTCCTAAGCGCTGTCTCCTTGAAAGAAGCTGAGATGCCTATCCCAGCTGGGCCCACTGTCATCAGAAACATGCCGGTGCGGGTCATGTCTCCAGCTGATGATACGGTCTCTGACCAGGAAGGCTCTACAGCACGCGCAACATTGTCAAGAACTGCCAGCTCGACTGCATCAAGGAGCACTACATCAACAGTGCTGCAAGACCATTTGCTGCGTGGCAACTCATTCCGGGAAATCGCCCACTCATCGATGCAGATCCCTCGCAGAACACCTCTCGGCAGCTTGACCCACCGCGAAGAGGGCCACGGACAACATATTTCGCGACAGTTCACAGTTCCGCAGTTCGCGCATCTTGCAGTTCCGCATTTTCTCCCATTGCCAGAAGTGCTTCGGGACGAAAGTCAGCGCTTTGGGATGCGTCTGCGACCATGTCGACACAGTCAGAGCCGCCGGCCAGAACCAACGCCAAGAATATTTCACGCCAGGCCGCATCGTCCCAGGGAACTTCGACTACCGCGAAACTGCCAACTCAGACGACCAGAGCAAAATGAAACCGCTTTTTCTGGAAAGGGGCAGCGGGGCGGAGGTCGTCGACCACCGTGACATAGTCAGTGTCGACCCCCAGAGTCATCCTAGGGAGATGTTCAAGGCAAGCCACAGCGTCCAAGGGACCGTCCACCGAGATGCAGCCAGCATCGCCCACCAGAGTGTTGGCAGCCCGCGCGTTCGCAGTCATGGCCGAGTGTCATGACCAAGAACGACGCTGAAGTTCGGGCGCGCGGGCAGCGAGCGGGGAGCTAGGGCGAAGTAGAGGAAGAAGAAGCAGATAAAGAACAGCCGGCCCAGCGTACGGGCGTTCTCTCGTCTTTTCCGTATTGATTACAATATATATATATATATATATATATATATATATATATATATAGAGAGAGAGAGATAGATAGATAGATAGATAGAGGAATGGTGGCAATGCCCTTGGTACGCAAAACACCCCGCGTTCATAATAAGGATTGCGCGCTTCGTGTGCACTTTGTCTCTAGTGCGCTCGGAAGATCAAAGGTGCTATTTAAAGGGCCATTTGCGCATTCACTTGCAATTCATCTTGAATACATACAGAATTCAGGTAATTTTTAACGCGGATTACTACAAATCTGACGTACGAAAAATGTATACGATGGCCACTTAATATAGACATATACGAGCGTTATTCAGAAAGTAAGCGCCTTTTTCTGATAATAAGATATTTACACGTCAGAATAATGATTTATCTCAGCAGGGCAGTCCGTTCATTCTTTAGCCAGGTGCTGAAATTATTGTACTGGCTTAGTAGTCGTGTGCTTGACGGGAAGCGGAGATGAAACTGTGCGCGTGAATCGTAACTCCCGTCAGTTGGCAAGTGCGAGCTGTAACTCAATTTTCGCAGACAAAAAGCGTCAGCACCTTTTCAAACTCATGGGGAGTGGTCCCTAGTTTTAGACATACAGTGATGAGTCAAGGAAAGGTGAGACAATGGGGCGGATACTTCACAAATAGCCGCACGGTTTGTACGACGAAGAGTGGAGGAGCAGGCTAAGCATCAAGGCCAATGGGTCAGTGCCACAAATGTACCGAGAATTGCTAATAGATTGAAAAATGACAGTTTGTAATCTGTCGCCTGAATTTCATTTTGTTGAATGCACTACAATTTACACGATTGTAAGTGAAAAGCTCGGAATTCGCAAAGTGTGTGCAAGTTGGGCACGGGAAATCCTCACCACCCAACTCAAACCGCAAGAAATTACCAGGCGGTGAATTTCTATGCAGATGGACTAAGAAAACTAGTGCAGCGGTACAAAAAATACTTAGAATTTCACGGTGCTTATCTATAAAAAGTGAACTGGAGTTTATTAAACTATACCCGCCAACAGAAACTTTATTAGCGAAATTTTTTAAGGACCAAACAGCCCTTATTTTTTGAATGACCACCGCATTATTAGGCGCTTCTTACATGGAATTGTAGGTATGAAAAAAAAAAACACGTAGCCTATATTGTGTCCGTTTTTTTTTATAATACACCGATGCAGTGGCTCGTGTTTGCTGTGTAAAACTCAGAAAAACATACCTCAGTGGATTAAGTTGCACTCAGCCTACAACTTTGCGCATGCGCTCTTATCACAGCCAGCGTACTTATTTGGAAGTAAATAGAAACCACCAGAGGCGTTCGTCATTTCTCACGCCGACTTTATATACAATTATCCGGAGCTGGTTCATTACGTACGAAAACACCTGATATCTAAATCAATCATGTTTTAGGAATTCAAATGTGCGAAAGAATATTTAACTTCTGAGCTGTACCTAATTAGGCTTTATTTTCGTAGGCGAAAAATTTTCGCATTAGGGGAGATGCGATTCGGAAAAAGATGCGTTAATCTGTAGCGTAAGGCAGTGAAATTTTTGCTGTATATATAGGATTCAATGCTGATATCAAATATGTAATTAGTTGTATAGTAAGTTGTACAATTTTCGTTTTGTGCCACGACAATGTGTAAAATGTAGTTCTCTTTGTAGACTCTTCTTTTGCCAGTAAATGTTTATCGTTCTGAGCCATTATCTGCTCATATTGCTCCACATTATCTGTAGAAAGCAAATAATTATCAAGAAAACGCGTATAAGACATTTTAATGGACAAGAAAAATTGTAATTTGAGAAGCCTTGGAATGCTCAGACCATACTAATTGCTTATTTTAGGTTTGCAATAATTATATTACGCGATATCAAGTTTTAAAGTAGATACTTGCACTCTGCACATGTTAAGAAATATGTGGGCAAAATTTAATCCCGATTTGGCTATCAGAAGTACCAAAAACATGATGTAAAAACTCATGAAGCTGCCCAGACTTGTGTCTTGAGAAAAACGCATTTTAAAGGTATAAGTGAAAGCTCATCTATGCGGAAAAGATTTGTCGTTCAAGATGATTTATTCCATCATGAGAGCTTGGCAATCATGGTTATTTTGAGCGTGTGACTTTAGTGAACCCCTCATGCGAAATGCAATGGCAAGCAGCCTGGTGACAATTTACAGGGGACTCTAGACAATCAGGACTTCTTAGATTTTTAGTAGCCACCTTGTGTTCTTTAAAAGCGATTTTGACCTACTTCGAGTTTAATTACAATATTCAGTTTTTTTTGTCGTGAATGTAGAGAAACTAAATTTGCGAAAGCAAATAAAAACGAAAATATGTAATTTTTGAAAAAAAAAACGTTTTTCGACTCGCATCTCCCCTTAACAATAGTTTGGAAGGTCTCATCTATATTGGAGCCAGCTATCTTTCTTTTGTGGTCTTTGAAAGTTGTTCATTGTTCTGAGCAATCGCTCGTTTTAAGTGTCGGATGCGTTGTTTTTAAACAAACTCTGGGAAATGATATAACTACATAATAGGCCAGCTGGTTTGTGAAAGAAATAAAAAAAACATATAATTGAAATGTCACGAGAAACCATCCTGCCATTAAATATGAGACGCGATGATGTTGGAAAAAAGCTTGTCAATAAATACTAAAATCTTATTAAAATCGCCTAATTTTCAAAAAACCACTACCTTGTTCAATCTACAAAACCGCTTTATGAAAACACAGTTGTGAAGGTAACTGCGCATGTTAAGATAAATTCAATGCTGAGCATGTATTACTCAACCACAAAATCCCAATGAGCCCAAAAATTATAACTGCAACTCCTTCTGAATGACAAAATTTCAGGACTTACATATTCGTCTAAAAACTGAAGCGTCAAATTTCTTGTCTACTGAGGCCTTCCAGCTGGATGTTATTTGAGAGAGGTACAATAACTCTGACAAGACAACACGCCGCTATAAAACAGTGCACCTGCAATATTGATCAATTTCTGGTAAAAATAGTCAAATAAATCTTTATAGTTGACGACAGCCAAATATTTTAAAAAAATGTTGTTCCTGCGTAGCGATTGGCGTACTTCTAAATGCGGTGCTAAATGCAGCCCCACTACTGTGAAAGCTGAAGCGCGTACCACAAGTACCCA